>SMSR01009214.1:0-19712 GCA_019453355.1 Ceratina japonica | reverse complement strand
GCCGTTCTGAAAGAGTGGGACTGTTTCGCGTAGCGTAGGAAGATGGTGGGGATCTCAGGCCTCGAGGATACGGGCTTAGGATAAATTTGAGTCACTGTAGGCAACGAATAGGATTGCATTGGGAAGTGGTAATAGGGAGGGGAATGCGCAGAACGAAAAGAATTGAACTGGGCACAGTCCTACTTTTTCGGGGCGGCGAGTATGGAAATGGCGACAGACATTCGGGCGCGTGAAATGATGGTCTGTTTTATCTAAATTGGATCTCGTCGAATTTTAAACGAGTTAACTACTCAATAGTTAATTAGTATATTTTCAGTAATTTCAAAATGGCGGAGATAAGTGATGCTTAAAGTTTCACAGAGATTTCACCAATTTTTAAAACATATGAAGTTGGAATTTTTTAAAAATATGAAAGAATCGTCATTTACCAATTTGAAATTAATGAACAAACTCTTGCAATTGCCTTGAAAAAAAAAATTAAAGAGATTCTCCGAAGGATTTGTGCAAAAAACTAAATGATGTGATTCTTGTATCATGTATCTTGTCTCGAGAGTGAAAGTGAGGAAAAGTAAATGTACTTACTATAGAATATGTACCTGTGTTTTATCTCTATCCCCCTAATAAAGTAAGTTTGGAAATTAAAGTATAAATTGCTCATTTCCTTTTTATTCCTTATATCGTTATATACTACAGTTGAATGACTTTCGGAAAATGATTCGAGCATCCCGAATGCACGACGCAAAAGTGCGTTGCGTCGTTACACAACATTATTAAATAATAGAACGGTTTAGCGTTTCCGGTTCATTTCTACGTCCCAAAGTAGTTTAAAAAATACCTGGAAAAGAGAATATGAAACCTTTTTTTCGACACACTCGTAGCCACATTTATTTAACAGGGTCGTGACCTGCGTATTCGTTTTTTATGCGTGTGACAGGTATATACAGCGTTCCTCCCCGGTCTTGAAAAATATACTCGATACGTTTCTCGATATTCGAACGTGTACATTAATTGTTTTCAGTGTGCACCGTATAGTATAATTACAACAGAAAAACAGCGTCTACGTTGTTTAATCTCTTAGCACGTAAACGACAAGCTGCTGAAGGACAAGAAAACGTGAAAATAAAAATAAGCAAGATTAATACAATATTTTACTATTCGTAAATCGCTCTCTGGCTCTGTTTTTAATCTAAACAATGCGAATTACATGCGGACATGCCCATTACACCATTCATGCTCCAACTGCGGTAGTATTGAAGTCGGTTTTACAGTTTTCATATAAAAAATAATGTCAATGTGGTAATACATATACATATATATAAATGTATATATATAGTATATATAATTTGTTTTTAAATCTTGTACGTTTAACGTTCGTATGACTCCTCGTTCTCTCTATGCCTTTACATTTACAAACTGATCTGTGATGACCATATACTATACGTGTGTCGAATGTGAAATCGTTAATGGCCTACGTCCACTTAAACTACTACAAAGGCCAGTGTTTATAGCACATAGTGATGACGTACTTATATATGCTCTTATCATTAAAATGGAAGTGGAGACAATGTATCTACCAGTTTTATATTTAGAAGAATCGTAGGAATACTTGAAATCGACTAGAATCAGTATAAGTACAGTGACGGGACGACAAATTGATCGTGTTGCACATAGACGACAGAAGACGTATTTGTAGGTGTGTACAGAGCTTATAATGCCGAAGATTCAACTAGCGGGAAAATAAATTCATCGTGTTTCTATGGCCGTTCGCGCTTCGCGATTTATTTACAATACCCGTTGTTCACTTAGAGTACGCGATATCAGAACTATAAGCTCTATTCGAAACTGACGTAGTACGTGGTCGGAGTCTAATCAACTTTTAGTCGTGTAATGGTGTGAGTGTTCGAAGCGGTGTGGGTAGAATGAAAAGCTAAAATAGAACTGTATGACGATAATGAAATGCAAATACTAAGATAAAGTGAAAGTGAAAATTCTTGCCTGCGAAAATTGTTACTGGAATAATAACGAAATTAAACATTTAAGTAAATAATAGAAGAGACGCTCTTTTGGTTAATGAAATGACAAACTCCTCGTCGAGTTATTTATAATTATTGCAAATAGAATAAACGAGTAAAATGAGTATTTACAAAGAGTGGCGTGACACGTAACTTTCCAAGCTTCTAGCACACGTTTAGGTATTATTATACACACAATAAGATACGCATATGGTACAGTTTTAATCAGTGGTACGCAAATATACGGTTAAAGTGGTTTGCTCGTAATTTACAGTTCCGAGTTACGTTCGGTATATGCAGTAATCCGCTAAATTTAACTATTGTCAACACGGAATAAACGTATGTATAGATATAGGTACAGTGTGATATATTGTTCTCTGCTAGGACCACTTGTATGTCTTGGTAGTAGCGAAGCAGGAATGTAATTTTTGAATTTCATATAATCAGCGCTTTGATTCCGTTGCTCTTTCGAATCATACTGAAAGCAGAAAAACAAATAGTGGCAAATAAATTCGAAACGAATGAGTATCACAATGAAGAAAGACTACAAATAAACAAAATCCACGAACATACATATAGAGATGGCATGCACAATGACAGGTACAGATGGAATAAAGCGACGAGTAACAAACAATTCTTCCCGAGGATCTCGTTCTCCGCGATTTCGTCCAAACGACGACTCGACGAGAACGATTCGCTCGAAAAAGAATTGTTTATTGTTTGAACAAAGTTAGCAATGACTAGATTGGTGACAGATGACTGTGGACGATCTTGGTCAGGTTTTTAAGCCTTACATGAATCAGGATGTGGCTTCTCCTCGGCCACCATCAGGGCTGCACTCTCTGCCGGCGGTATGTGTCCCTCTAATGCATTCACACAGTTTAGCATGCTCCTGCAAAACATCACGCGACTTGTCCAAGTTTCCGCTTCTTCACACATTTCTATCGAATCTCTCCATCACTTCATTAAATCCCGGATGTCCGCCGGTTCCGGGCATATCGGTTCAACATGCACCGACGACGACGTCGTCGGACCACGAGAAGGAAAATGGTACCGCGGCCCACCGACTCGTTACTTCGGCCGATATCGATTCGCCCGTCTAGCTTTATTTAATTATGCGACCTGGACTCGAATTTCTGCATGTATCAAGGACCGTCATACGATCCGTTCAACGATTTTCGTTTATCTCTCTACGTTTCTCTGGCACGTTATAACAGTACCGTTACAAAGCTACCATTAGTCGATCTTCGATTTCGCCTATTTTCGATTTCAACCTGCAAGGTCCTTCCCTCGTCCTCGCTACAAGAAACGGTAATTCATTTCACAGTTTCTAGCTTTTTTTAATTAGGATCACGATGGTTCACTGGCCTGTGTAGTAGACTTGAACATGTACCTCTCGCGCGAATAATTCATTTTTATTATTATTATCGAACTTCAATATTACTGTTTGCTTGTACGCGTACTCGTCGCCGATCGTTAAAAACGTGAAAGAAAAAATGAATTCGAGAAGATAAGAAGCGCGATATTTAAGATCCTTCGACGTTTTCGCCGCGACGAATTATTCTTAACCCTTTCGCTACGGCAATCCGCTCCATTAAACGAACCGCGCCGAAAAATGTGCATCATACCGACTATAATTGCATATTTATATTGTATACTATATGTATGTGATGCTGACTATTAATTGATGCCGATTGTAGTCGTCGTTCATTCAAAAAGAATATCGCGCCGACTATAGTCAGCAGCCGTACACAGAGAAGGCCGCCTGGACGCCGATTATATTCGGCAGCCGTAACGAAAGAGTTAATTGACTTCCCTGCGAGGTAAATTGGGTCAAGAGGCTTGACCAGTGATAAAAAAAGAAAGAGATTCGCGTGGAGGTCGCGCGCACGAGTGGGAGAGAACTGAAACCGGTAATTAAATAAACAAACAGATTTATTTTACAACATGGAATATATGTGTATATGTATAATATTCTTGTTCGTTCGTTCGTTTCGTGAATACGATTGTTATCGGTGATGCCGAAATATTCGTTCATTGATATAATATATATATAATATGTATATATATATATGTATGTATATATATTTATAACGAGTGTTCCAAAAAGTTATTTTTCGTTTTAAGTCTTAAACGTTGTTTGTGTGAAGTCAGTGATACAATGACTTATACCTTATAGCAGTCCGCGTGCTACGAATATTCTAAGTCGTTGCTAATAACAATTAGTTTTTCGTTAGATTGACTGGATACGAGAGAATCTACAGTATAGTTATTATTTTCGTTTTCGTTTTCTCTTTACAGCGAACGGCCGTTCGACGGTCGGTTCTTATATTTAAAATCGTTCTCGATTGATATATCAATTGATCTCAGTTATTTATTATTATGCTTTGTCAGTAGCGTGGGTATGGTTGGCAGTGGTGGCGTCTGATAGGACGGTCTCCTTGCTAGAGTTAGTGGCGAGCTCCTCTTCCCTGCAATATAACAATGTTACATAGCCATCGCAGCCTCGAATCGAACATTTCGTTTTAAACGCTTTTTTTTTTTTAAATGGCTTTTTTTTCACAGCGAAATCCTAGTTTCGTACCGTACAAATAAGCTTTTTATTCTAGAGAAATAAAATACACACGCATTATGCATAATCCTATAACGAGAAAAGAGGAGAGAAGGAGGCGGAGATCTAAGGGTGCTAGAACCATGAATCCCGTCTTTCGAGGGACGTCAAAAAAAATCTTCAAACACGTGTTCCCTAAAAAAGCCCTATGCGATCGCGTTCGGCTCTGGGAAGTAGCCTCGTTTCCGAGCCTGGTTCAAACACGGCCAGTTTCGACGGGAAAATCTCGACGATAAGCGTGTTTGAATCAGGTCGAGTTAAAGAGATCGTCTAAAGGGGAGTCTCAATGAATTTAGTGGAAAATCTCGATCCTTCATTTTCAATGAATATCTGCACATGNTGTGTGAAGTCAGTGATACAATGACTTATACCTTATAGCAGTCCGCGTGCTACGAATATTCTAAGTCGTTGCTAATAACAATTAGTTTTTCGTTAGATTGACTGGATACGAGAGAATCTACAATATAGTTATTATTTTCGTTTTCGTTTTCTCTTTACAGCGAACGGCCGTTCGACGGTCGGTTCTTATTTAAAATCGTTCTCGATTGATATATCAATTGATCTCAGTTATTTATTATTATGCTTTGTCAGTAGCGTGGGTATGGTTGGCAGTGGTGGCGTCTGATAGGACGGTCTCCTTGCTAGAGTTAGTGGCGAGCTCCTCTTCCCTGCAATATAACAATGTTACATAGCCATCGCAGCCTCGAATCGAACATTTCGTTTTAAACGCTTTTTTTTTTAAATGGCTTTTTTTCACAGCGAAATCCTAGTTTCGTACCGTACAAATAAGCTTTTTATTCTAGAGAAATAAAATACACACGCATTATGCATAATCCTATAACGAGAAAAGAGGAGAGAAGGAGGCGGAGATCTAAGGGTGCTAGAACCATGAATCCCGTCTTTCGAGGGACGTCAAAAAAAATCTTCAAACACGTGTTCCCTAAAAAAGCCCTATGCGATCGCGTTCGGCTCTGGGAAGTAGCCTCGTTTCCGAGCCTGGTTCAAACACGGCCAGTTTCGACGGGAAAATCTCGACGATAAGCGTGTTTGAATCAGGTCGAGTTAAAGAGATCGTCTAAAAGGGAGTCTCAATGAATTTAGTGGAAAATCTCGATCCTTCATTTTCAATGAATATCTGCATATATTCCGTCGACAGAATTTCGTCAATTACTTGCGTCGTCCATTGATAATTTAGTTTTAGCGAACGAAATTTTTATTGTAATCGTATATGTGTATTGTTCCTGTTATGTGAACGATTAATAGTTGTTTTTTTTTCAATGAGTCAAGAAAAAAAGGGATACTAACACTAAATGATATTCTTCTTGCTAAAGTCTTCTAATAGGAATCATAAATTTTTAACAATTCCAGAAAGAATTTTATTTACTGCATTTAATTTTTAATCAGATTTCAAAATATCGAAATTAATTTCTGTGGTGTAGGATTGGGAGACACAGGGGGTCCTGATGCGGCTAAGCCACTTGAAATAGACGTATAATCTAATTCACCTAACTACTAAAAAGGAACTCAAGTCGTTTGGTTCGAAAAATTTTAAATAGTGTCCAGTTTCTGCTGAACTGTATATTTATCAAACGATTTGTGAGTAGAGACAGACGTGTGATGAACGTGTAATACGTGTATGCATGTACGTATGTACGTATAGTTAGTTACATAAATGCGTTTACTGACACAGTAAAAAGTTAAACATACACAATCATAAATTGTTAAGTAGCACTCATTCGATCATAAAAGACAAGGAGAAAATGGCTTGTTGTACTAATTCTATGCCAGTTGATAAACTAGCGTACGGCTGTTAGAAACGAACAAATGTAATCAAATTCCGCTAAATCATAAGCAACGAGTAGACCGTGGCTGTACGTCAGAGTTCAAAGTATGTGTACGCAATGAAAGCATTGAACGCTTCGTCGAATGTTTCGGCAAAACCTGATCATCCTCGGCGGTGATAACTGTCGGTGATAAAAGAACAGGAAAAAATAAAAAGAAAACACAGTTTTGCGAGTTTTATCGATAGCTGCACCGATTGAACGGGAGGACGCGAACGTAGGACCGCGATTCCTCGCGTTCTTCCTTATTTTCATTCCGGTTATTCTTCTTTCCCTCTCTTCGACTAATTTATTTCTCGTTTTACACGAACGACGCTAAAAATGTATATATATATATATATATATATACGAATGCGAAGCGGCGTTGCCCGTTTCCGAGCGGAAATCATAAAACCTAAACCGTGTATCACCTCTTCGTCTACACAGACAATCGGATACTGTCAGAAGTGATGATTTGTACGCCAAACAGTAATGTAAGCACTAACATGCAGTCGCACAGTACAGCGCCATAAACTCGTGCCAGCTAGATCGACATGAAAAATGATTCCAAGACTTATAATAATAATATGTCGTCGAACATTTATCGGGTATCGATAGACTAAAAAAGGAGCATGCCGTAATAAAATACAAGGCTCCAGGAAGGAATTGAGTAGATTGTAAGTCGGGGCTGTTATGTACGGAGAGCCTTTGTCGACGAACGAGCTGTTCGAGGAACACGAAAAGGGGCATATAGTATATGTTATATTTCTCACGGACCGATCACATCGCCAGTGGCGTTGGCTCTGTCGCGTTTGCCGAACCACATAATAGCCCTGAGGAACTATGTATTAGAAACTGTGAAATGTATATCTTCGCAAAAGAAAAACGAAAAATGACAATTCGTACGTCGTAAACACGAGTTATAGCATGCAAGTCTATGTACGCCCTCTCTCGTCTTTACGATTGTAATAAGAATTAATTAATTAATTCCTTAATTAGCCTGACTGCAATNTTCCAAGACTTATAATAATAATATGTCGTCGAACATTTATCGGGTATCGATAGACTAAAAAGGAGCATGCCGTAATAAAATACAAGGCTCCAGGAAGGAATTAAGTAGATCGTAGTCGGGGCTGTTATGTACGGAGAGCCTTTGTCGACGAACGAGCTGTTCGAGGAACACGAAAAGGGGCATATATGTTATATTTCTCACGGACCGATCACATCGCCAGTGGCGTTGGCTCTGTCGCGTTTGCCGAACCACATAATAGCCCTGAGGAACTATGTATTAGAAACTGTGAAATGTATATCTTCGCAAAAGAAAAACGAAAAATGACAATTCGTACGTCGTAAACACGAGTTATAGCATGCAAGTCTATGTACGCCCTCTCTCGTCTTTACGATTGTAATAAGAATTAATTAATTAATTAATTAATTAATTAGCCTGACTGGAATGGTAGCACGTGAGACGGTAGCTCACGTCGGCTGATTAGAATTAGAAGTAAAGATGTTTCAACATGCCAGGCCGTTAGAATTCGAACTCTTGAACGATAACTGTTCCAATAGGCGGGGCAGGATTATTTTTTTCGCTTGCGGAAGCACGTGTATTCGACTTTGTTAGTATAGTGGACACTTCCGGTTTAAAAGCCGAGGCTTTCGCACGTACAAACGGGGACAACGTGGCCGGCGATTAATTGGCAACAGCTTGGAGCAAATGGAAGAGCGTAACGAACGGTTTTTCTTTTTCTTTTCTTTTTTTGCTAAAAAATAATCCTTTCACTTTCCAAGACGACTAGTGGTGTCTTTGGTAAATCGACCATCTCATGCAGATCAAATAATCTTTCGAAACTCGTAACGATAATATCGTAACAAAGCCACCACAGTAACAGGAAGTTGTGTTGCGTAACTCACCCATAGAGTCTGCTGTCCCTTAAGCTGCTCCTGCTCCAAATAACATAGAAAGCACAATTTACGATACATGTAGAAGTGAAGTTCTCTGTGAGTCGAACGAAACACGGAAGTAGTATTTAAAAACTTAACGAACCTTTTACCAGAACCATTAAATAACGATTTATTGAAATAATACATGTACAGTACGCTAAATAAACAAATTTAATAATAATAATAATAATAATAATAATAATAATATCCATTTGGCCTTGGGAAATACGTAACAATAAAAACTAGAAAGCTTCAAGCCCAGCTCGTTTTACAAAACGAATCTCTCTCTAGAAGAATTAATTAACTGGAATGTGTTTAATTAAATAAATCACAAACACGAAGGTAAAACAGACGCGGTCGTAGCTTCGGCAGACGTCGACTCGCTTCCCTTCGAGCAGACTCACGTTTAGATCACAAAATGAGCAAACATTTTTTATATCCGACAACCATGACTCGCGAATCTACGAAAACGATGTTGTACCTTCTGCATGTTACGAGAAAGTCTCCCTTCGGTGTAACGTAAATGTACCGAGAACGTTCTATCGGCAATGTAATTAGTATTTAGGCACTATCGTAAGTACGGATAACAGATCCTTCACTATACAATCATGCGAGAACCACCGTGACCGCTTCACGGCGTTTGTTATATACACATATATAGTAATCTCAAGTACTGCATCTGATCGTTTTCTACTCTAATAGAACCAAGTCTCGTTAAAAAATCGAATTTCGATATTAGTTTTCACACGTAAGTATGTACAATCTTGTTCCCTTTTGGTGAGCTACCAGATATGTGAATCTCCAACGAACGAAATACAGAGGATTCGATTTCGGAAAATGTCTGAGTACAGTTAATCAAGTGAAATGGTGTAATCGTGTATATATATATATATATATATAATATATGAAAACGTTGTCTCTGTGCGTGCTCTCGAGAATTGAAACTTTATCACAGCTATTCGTATTAGAGCCTCGGTCAGGCGTCGATACTTATCGATCAGTGTCCTACGAAACGAGTACAGTAACGAATTGATAATAATTGTTGTGCATTATAGGATTAACACCGTTTACAACGCGTAAAGTGACTACTGTTAGAGAAATCGTGCTGCTCGGTATAACAATAATAATCATATCGATTGATAATAATAGTAATGATCGTTATTGCTCGAGAGAAGCAGTTACAGACCAGACAGTTAATTAAGTGTTCGATATATCGTATATTATTAATGTGCAATATCGTATGCGTGATTGTATATGCGTTTCAAGGTAACTCGTTTCTCTCCTATTTTGTCAAAAATATTCTCCTATCTAGTCGATCGTGTACAATGATCTTCGCACGACGCTCCTGCGAGTGAATCTACGGTCCCTGGGCCCGTCGCAAGGCCCAATCAACGTGTCTCTTGAAGCTCGAAAGCTCTGAACCTTGAAAGCTCGTTTCGATGCGCTTTCGTCGTACAATTATAATACAGACGGGCGGATGCGTGGACGGATATGATAAAAAGTGCCTACGTATGCACGTGTGTACGTGTCGTGCATCGAATGCACGGGATACGATCGTTTGCCATTACGTGAACTTAATCGATTTATTTCGTGTTAGTCGACACGTGGATTTGCGAAGTCTTCCGTCTTCAACAACGGAAACGAAACGTGAACAAGCTGTCTCTTAGAACCGTTATACATAGAAGTACGAAACAGAAAAGTACGCGTATACATATACAGAGTCCTCGGTGGAAACAGTTTTAAGGAGTAATTTATGAACCGAGATGAGACGAAAATCAAGAATAAAAAATAATTCATTAGAGACTCCATTTGTTAGTTACAGGTGATTAAGAATGAAGAAAATTCTGCCTGTCAAATGTGGACGTAACGATGCATCGATTTTAATCGCTTGTGACTAACGCAATTATTTTATTATTGACTGTCGACTCAGTTCTAGAATTACTTCTTAAAACTGTCCTCGTCGGAAACCGAATATTATGTATATTATAATCGATAAGAAATGAATTAGTAAAGAAACCAGGGAACCAGCAGAACTGAAGATTATCTATCTAACGACTTGCTATACGTATTGGGGATGGTATTAAGTGGCTTATTTATTGCGTACCTGTCGTTACCATGCCTGAATAAAGCTAGAATTTCTTCGAACGTTTTATTCTTGGTCTCAGGAACCTTCTTGTACGTGAAGATCCAGAAGATGGCTAGGAATGCACTGAATGGTAGGAACGTGTAGTTTTCGAGCAAAGTCTGCAACACGTAAAGTTAAAGACATAAGCGTACGTCTAATTATTAGCAAATCGTGGATCAGACAATGAAGTCAGACATACGATTCTTCACGCGACAATAGTAGAAGGAAAACTTATGCGAAACGCACTTATTTATTTATTTATTTATTTATTTAATTCACGGGTAATTAACCCTTTTATATGTATACTGAAGAGAGTGGTACAGAGCAGTAAAAAAAAGAAAAAAAAAGAGATATTATAACGACTGAGAAGCAAAAAAAGAACAAAGCTTTCTTCTTATGACTGAGCTGGAGTCAATAAAAATGTGAAAAATGTGACAAAATTTGTTGGCTTTAGATAATATTCTGTGTACTACATTAGAATGTCCAAATCGAGAAATAAATCTCACTGGACAAAAAGTTTTGTTAGGTCTGAGATTGCGAGGTGGAGCGTATAATTTGATTTGTTCCAGAGAGTCTATTTTATGATTAAGTAGGTTAGAGAGGAAAATTAGTTCCGAGATCGTTCTTCTATTTTCAAGGCTGGTTATACCAAAAAGGTTGTTGAAAAAGATAGTCACTCCCATAAATATTCGTACACATTTCGAAACGGTATCCAATTTTTAGTATTAGATTAAAGAACCTTATCTTCTGTGGAATTTTAGATAGCTTAATTTACTATAGAATGTCTAACAAAAAATTTAAAAAACTTGGTATTCATTGAAATCGCGAGGAAAATAGTAAAGGACATGGTTTTTAACTTTTTTATTAGGGTCTGTAATAAAAATTGGAAGTGTCTCGTTTGCAGATCGAAGTAAGTTATATGCATGTACAAAGTTTCATCAAAATCGATCAATATTGCTCAGCGCTAGAAGCGATTAGAAATTAAAAAAATCGCAATTCTCCACGATTTTCAATCTACGACTGGGATAAATTGGCGAATTTTTACATGTTTCGATATGTCTAACTCTTTTACGGTTTCATGAATGTTTATGAAACTTTACACATTCATATAACACATTTAGATCTACAAACGGGATGTTTTAAATTTTTGCTAGAGCCTCCAACAAAAAAGTTAAACATCACGATCTTTTCTTTTTTCTTCGCGATTTCAATGAATACCAAGTTTTTTTAATTTTTTGTTAGTCATTCTATAGTAAATTAAGTTCTCTAAAATTCCACAGAAGATAAAGTTCTTTGATCTAATACTAAAAATTGTATACCGTTTCGAAATGTGTACGAATGGATTTAAGGCTTTCACGGTTATTGTTTATTCTGATAGCATTCATCTTCCGGATTGAAACCGTGTATTTTTGACAACTCATATGCCAAATGTTTGACAAATCATATGGCATATGAGTTGTCAAAAATACACGGTTTCAATCCGGAAGATGAATGCTATGTGTACGAATATTTATGGGAGTGACTGTAAGTCGAATGGAAAGATAGCTTACCTTCAGACTTGGAAAACCGATGCCAACCAAAAAATTAGCCATCCAATTGACGAGGACCGCGATAGACATGGCAGCGGGTCTAGGACCTTGCGAGAACAATTCGGCCGTGATCATCCACGGTATCGAGCCGGGCCCGACGGCGAAGAATACGACGAAGCTGAGCGTCGACACGACCGACAGGTAAGACATCCAGTCGATCATTTCCTGCACATAACCGAAGAACTCCTATCAGGCAGTAGAATCGTGTTCTTCTTTCCTGAGCAGCCGGAGGAGAGTCTCTCTCAGGTGAAACAAAAGTCGTAATAATCGCATGCAGTTTTTGTGCAGCTCAACCCTGTGTGTTCACAAGGCGGTACGATGCGATTGCGACAAATGCGTAACAAGGTGCATTGGCTGCCGGTTGTATATACGTATGTACATGTAAAACATATCTCGTTCAAGCGTTAGAAGCGATGTATATGTAATATGATCGACCACTTGATAGTACTATATAGTAGTATAGGTGTGTACGCAAGGGGCGAACCACGGGATACCTTACTCATTAAATGCCTCAGAGAACGTAATCATATTTTCGGTACGAATGTGTTTTAGACGCGTACGACGTTTGCACACATATAATACACATGTATATGTATGTGNATTCTAAGACCGTCTCGATGTATAGAGCAAATCAAAATTAAAAAAATTGCTTTTGAATCGTCGTGATATCGTTTTGTTTTTACCCTGCACGATGTTAGATGAATTAGGAAGAAACTAGTATTATTATTTTTGAGTTCTAAGATCGTCTCGATTTATAGAACAAGATAAAATTAAAAAAATTGCTTTTGAATCGTCGCGATATCGTTTTGTTTTTACCCTGCACGATGATACATGAACTAGTAAGAAACAAATATTGTTATTTTTGAGTTGTAAGACCGTCTCGATATATAGGGTGGGACAATAACTATTAGCACCTCAAATATTTCCGAAACTATAAATTTCACAGAAATATTTGCTAAAATAAAATTGCACAGTACGAAAGAACCCATCCGGTGTCGTTAATAGTATTTTTGCAATTGGAGGTACTTAGGACATTTGAAGAGCAAGTCAAGACGAAAGAAATCACTTTTGAATGATCGCGATATCTCAATTCGTTTCGGAGATATAGGCTTCGAAAGTTTGAGCGCAGCGTTTGGCACAGTGACCTGATTCCGCGTATCACCTGGGCGTCTAGACCGGTTGGTGGAGATTAGGGTAGGTCCGTGAGTCGGTCAACGTGCGAGAAAGACCGCGACAGCGGCGCCAAAGAAATTATACTCGTTTCCACGCGACGATATCTCTGGAACCGANTTGTAATATCGTTTTTTATCAGTTAAATAGTTTTTTGTAATTTGTTGTAATTGAAAGACGGTTGAATTTACTAAATTACTGAATTCGCTGTAACACAGTAAATCTAATCTCATCATCCCATCCGGATGTGAAGACGACTGAAGGATCAATTAGTAGATACTTTACTCGATTGAGTTATGCGTAAAAAGATGACAGGTTTGAGCCAGAAGATTAATAATAAAAGGGATAAATGTCTCCTCCAGGCAGTCACGAAAGAGGCCTTTTTATGAAAGAGGGACGGGAAGGGGTAGGGATGGTGACACGGGTTTAAAAAGCACGATTATTTAAGCCCAAAGTAAACAAATAAAAATTCATGCAACGTGGGTATTTGACAGACTCTCATTCCCTAAAAAGAGAATTAGCGGAGGAAAGTCTGAGACACTCCATTTATTTAATTTAATGGAAAGAGAGAAATAATTGAAAAAGAAAGATCGTGGCTGGCACGAATAATTATTAATATCGATATTGAATAAAATCTCTAGACTAATTTTATAAAAAATACATAAAGGAAACTTGTTAAAACAAAGGAAACAAATATTTTAATTAAAAAAGCTGATATTCATTTAAAATATTAAATTCTCATTAATTTTTAAAGTATCTCATATAATTCCATCTATAAACATTTTATTTCGACTTCATCTCTGATTGTCGAATTCTGATTTTAATTATTGGGGAAATGATATTTCGTGTCAATATACCCGGAATCAATAATTCCTATGCAAACGAGGAATAACATGCAGGAGTCGGGGCAGACCTTACAAGTTACATGAATGATCGGGATAAATAAAAATGAGTCTCTCGAATGCAATATTTATATACGTAAAGTGGTGATAGTTCTCACTGTCGGTGCAGTGCTGCACTCCAGC
The DNA here is from genome assembly GCA_019453355.1 of Ceratina japonica. Taxonomy (NCBI): domain Eukaryota; kingdom Metazoa; phylum Arthropoda; class Insecta; order Hymenoptera; family Apidae; genus Ceratina; species Ceratina japonica. The sequence continues at coordinate 5,419 of SMSR01009214.1, read as the reverse complement.
TGTGAACAAAGTGTTATTGTAGATACACCTTTCGCCAAGGTGCATGAAGTGACAAAGCACAAAGAGACAGCTATATACAATCCACGTTCTCTGTGGTGTAATTAATAAGAAACTAAGAGATCTCGGTTTCTCTCCGTCACCTCTTATGCAGGACAATGCAACAACCGCGCTCTACGGCACGCGAATTATTCCTCGTTAATTTTTACGAAAAGCTGCTTACTTCGGATCGTTACCGCGAACGCCTATCAAGCTACAATGCTTTCTCCCTTACTTTCTACACGGTAATTTACACACGCGGAAAGTAGCTATAATTATATATATATAAGGACAGACGACGTTGCGTTCGCTCGGTGAAACGTTCTAGCGAATTACTTATCGTTTAGTCGGATAGAAGTGGATGCCAAAATGTCGACTTACCTTTATGAGAAAAGAAATTGTGATGAATATTGAAAAGATAAACATGCCACCAAGACCGTATAAGTGTAGTGTACGTCTTCCTGTTCTATCCATAAGCGGGATGGATACTAACGTCATACAAACCATAATGGCACCTATGCCAATGGTTGCGAACTTGGCACTCTCCTCTGTCAAACCAGAACTAGTGAACAAATTTGTTGAATAGTAAAACACCTGGAACACACACAAGACACAACTTCGCGTGTTATTACGCAATGCACTTCGACAGCGGCGGTGGTGACGGCGATATCGAGTCGTGTTATGGAACTTAAGGACGTTTGCGGAAGAATTCACGTTTCTAAACATGGTCCATACTCAAACATAACTTTTTCACTATTGAACCAATTTACTTAATGTTTTTTTATGTCAGGAACAAAATTCTTCATTTGAATCACTGAAGAACATTTAAAACATGATCTTTAAGTAATCAGAATTTTCGTCGTGTGTGATGTAGGGAAGAAATATAGATAAATCGACCGATTTGCGGAAGAATTCACTTTTCTAAACATAGTCAATACTTAAACATAACTTTTTTAGTATTGGACCAATCTACTTAATGTTTTTTTTATGTCAGGAGCAAAGTTCTTCATTTGAAGAATTCATTCATTATGAATTTGATCACTGAAGAAAATTTCAAACATGATCTCTAAGTAATCAGAATTTCCGTCGCGTATGACGTAGGAAAGACATTGATAAATCGGTCGATTTGCTCAACGAACATGAAGCGTTTAGTAGAGATCATGGCACACGGAGACGATAACAAATTAAACGTGTACGTGAATTCATTTTAAATTGAGCAGGATGGGTGTTCGCGAACGTCCTTANATATATATGCATCGGATCGAAATCATAGATTGATCAATTCTCTACAACACTCGTTCTTGGTATGTTTTTCTTGTGGGCAACGGTCTTCAAAATAACACGCGGTAAAAACTTGAAGTTTTCGGAAGAATGATGTACGCGGCTTGGTTCGATAACTTAAAATTTTGTCGCTTGTTATTTTGAAAACCGTTACTCGCAGGAAAAAAATACCAAGAATGATTGTTGTAGAGAATTTATCAATCTATAATTTCGATCCTATGCATATATATCGTCCGACCAATAGGAACTTAGATATTTGCGAAAAACAATTTAAATTTAAATCTTCAGAACTTTTCTCTCATCCCATGAAAGTTCACCAAAATTTAACACAGTCATTATTTAACCAAAATCTACTCGTACGCTAAAGTTTAGATTTCTCGTAATATTAAAACTATTACCGGTAGAACCTCCTTAAACGGGCATTTATTTTCGAAGTAAGATATACGTCGGTATGTTTGTACCTTGGAGATTCGGGGCAAACTGGAAGCAGCAGTAACTGTAGGATGGCAGGGCAGATAGCTAGCCCTAAGAGTACCGGCCAACCGTCGTTCGTCCCAAGGATTTGCTCGATGCCCAGCACCTGGGAGACCAGGAGGCCCACCGTAACAGCGAGCTGGTTCACCGTGCCTAGGCCGCCTCTCAGGTTCAGCGGTGCTATCTCCGATATGTACATGGGAACCAGCGAGGTGTTCAAGCCACAATTGACACCGATGATGAACCGTCCAAAGAACAGCATTTCGTACGCGTGAGCAATCTTTGTGCAACCCATCAGGCACGCCCCCACGATGCCCAGCACGTTGTTTAGCAGTAAGCCCCCCTTTCTGTGGTCCAATGGAAAGAGATATCATCAGCCATAATCAAACAGTGAACTTTTCATTATCCGAAAGAAAAATTTCACGCAATTTGACAAAATTTAGACAAGGGTCCGGATGAGTTCGGGACTGCGGCCCCCGATCGGATCTCGTCGATACCCCAGGGTCGACTTTCCACTAATGAAAGACTTTCAAGTTTCGTTTTTTAAGTTATCCAAATCTTTTGATAGTGGATAGTCGATCGCAGAGCGTCAACGAAATCCGGCCGGGGGCAGCGATTCTGTACTAATCCGGCGATCAGTTTTTGCGTTGTGTCCTGCTTTATACCTGCACATCGAGTTCTCGGATAAACGGACAAAATCCGCAGTCCCGTGACAATCGATCGGATCAGCCGATCGGGCGAGCGCACGTCGCTTTAGAATATTAAGAGAAATCGTGGCGGCGAGTACTGTACGTAGCCGTGCACGTTCCCTAATGAATTACTCGTAAACGGGTACACATACGTGTTCGTACAAACCTGCCAAATCTGTTGGCAATTATCCCTCCGCTGAAACCACCTAGCATACCACCGATCGCGAATATGCTTACAGCTACGGAATACAATTTCTTCACGGAATCGTCTGAAATGTCCTCCCCGTATCTGTCCTTGTACACGTCTTTCATAAAATTTTCAATATTCTGCAACGGATTAATTCGCACGCTGAGACAGGCCGTTCGGCGAGCATGAAACACAGATTTTACCGTCGTCGAGCGCGACGGACTTGAAATCGACTCGGTACGAAATGATTCATTCGTACCGTAACTATTACAAATTCATATTTCCACTTAGGGACGTGTATATTGTCTGAATAACGTACCACTTCCGGCGCGTTAATGACCCCGGTGTTGTAGCCGAACTGCAACATTCCTAAAACTGCTGCCAGTATTGCATATGACAGGAAGAGCGTTAGCCCCTGCGAACACGAAACACAATGACAATGAATTCACGGGGAAGACGCCTAAATAAACGAACGTAAAATAAAAAAATAATTAATGCAAATGCAGGTCCTACTGAAAATAAAATCAAATAACAAGCGAGTACAGGTAAGAAATCATAAAAAATGGAGGGTGAAATAAAAACCACGTCGGACAATGTCGTAATATGGTTTATTAAAAAACATTTCGTCGATGCGTTGTACAGAGTTTGTACTCCGCCATCGTGCGCACAAATACGTAAAATAAAAATCAAACGGGGAAACATAACGCAACGTTTACACATAAAAAAAATTAAATGTAACGATAAACAGCCATCGAAAGCCACGTCATTCCACTGAGTACGAAAGAAAAATATAATAAAAATGCTGTCTGATTGTAAGAATCAAGCGTCACCTGCTCCAAAAGCCTAAGTTTCCGTCGATGTGAATGTTCTTCTAGTCGGTCCACGTATTCTCGTAATTCCTCTATCTCCTCTTTCACCTGCTGTACCGTATCTAGTTCGTGCTGCGTAACATTAGCAAACATGATTTAAAAACTGCTCGCACAAACCTGTTTCGAATGCGCTAACAATAAACCAGTTCGCGCAACAATGCAGAATGTCCGCGACAAAGTATTATAGTCCGATCACTGCAAAATAGATAAAAGATACAGTTTGGTCGAATAATAGTTGCGCAGCAAAAGAGGGCGAATATTTTGACGTTTATAAATGTTTCTTTTATATTATAATTTTAAGAGTTATGTTGGTTGTTTCGTTTTTGCCCTGCGCGATGACAGATGAATTAGGGAGAAGCAAGTATTATTATTCTTTAGTTCTAAGACCGTCTCGATTTGTAGAGCAAATCAAAATTAAAAAAGTTGCTTTTGAATCGTCGCGATATCGTTTTGTTTTTACCTTGCACGATGACAGATGAATTAGGGAGAAGCAAGTATTGTTATTTTTAAATTCTAAGACCGTCTCGATGTATAGAGCAAATCAAAATTAAAAAAATTGCTTTTGAATCGTCGTGATATCGTTTTGTTTTTACCCTGCACGATGTTAGATGAATTAGGAAGAAACTAGTATTATTATTTTTGAGTTCTAAGATCGTCTCGATTTATAGAACAAGATAAAATTAAAAAAATTGCTTTTGAATCGTCGCGATATCGTTTTGTTTTTACCCTGCACGATGATACATGAACTAGTAAGAAACAAATATTGTTATTTTTGAGTTGTAAGACCGTCTCGATATATAGGGTGGGACAATAACTATTAGCACCTCAAATATTTCCGAAACTATAAATTTCACAGAAATATTTGCTAAAATAAAATTGCACAGTACGAAAGAACCCATCCGGTGTCGTTAATAGTATTTTTGCAATTGGAGGTACTTAGGACATTTGAAGAGCAAGTCAAGACGAAAGAAATCACTTTTGAATGATCGCGATATCTCAATTCGTTTCGGAGATATAGGCTTCGAAAGTTTGAGCGCAGCGTTTGGCACAGTGACCTGATTCCGCGTATCACCTGGGCGTCTAGACCGGTTGGTGGAGATTAGGGTAGGTCCGTGAGTCGGTCAACGTGCGAGAAAGACCGCAACAGCGGCGCCAAAAAAATTATACTCGTTTCCACGCGACGATATCTCTGGAACCGGAAGTCGGATCGAGACGAATCGAACGGCGTTTTAAAGAGAATTCTTTTTCGCTTCGAACGTCTAAAGTTTCATTCGTCAATCGGTAGTTATCGCGAAGTTACGGACCGTCGAACTTATACGTTTTTTGCTCCTCCGTCTCTATAGTGTGCGAGTAATTTTTTGCAGACGTCCTGATATTGAGAGCGATAACTTACGCAGTAAGAAATGGACTGTCGTCGTATATGAGCCGCCCCGTTTCTCGAGGTAGAATAGGGAGGCCCGGAAATATGTATCAGTGAAATATCGATGTGCGTCAAAAAAACGCATTGTATTCCATTATGAATGGTTTGCCCGGTGAATGGCGACCTATTTCAGGCGACGCCGACCTTCGTATCTCTTAAAATAATAATATAAAAAAAAAATCCATTCACGGCAAAATATTCTCCTCCTTTTATATCGCGTAATTATCATCCAACTTTCTGCATCGTATTATGCAGTAACTGGACCGTATCATATTGGCGCGAACATTCTTTATGTTAAACAAATTACGAATTCGCTCAGAGGGACCAGATTGGCAAAACCATTTTCTTAAACAATTTAAGTTCCATGCTGGGAACCAAATAATTATGAGACGACTTCGTCGACTTTCTCCACGCATACTGATATGCGTCGAGAAGAGATTTTCTGCCTTCCGTCAGACGGAAA
>SMSR01009213.1:0-15524 GCA_019453355.1 Ceratina japonica | reverse complement strand
ACGCGCGATACGTCTCGTGATCTAATCTCGGGTACGGCGACGGTGTCTGACCACGCGCGTACCGATTCTACTCAAGTCTGACATTTGCCTTGAATTTCTACTGCCCCGTCCAGAGACACACGCCTATTCCACTTAATTAATTTATTTTTCTTTTATAAAACGTACGTTCTCGCACGTTCGTCACGAAATATTATTTTACGTTCTACGAATTATATTTTCAAGCGCTTTCGAGTCTCTAATCGTTTTATACAAGAGATATCTTTTATGAAAAAAAATTTGCAATTCTGGTCGGTAGATGTTATAACGAACGTATACACCGAATCCTGGCTACGAAAACGTATTCGTTACAATTGTAATAAATTCGTATGTACGTACGAATTGGNATTTCCCTTGAATTTCTACTGCCCCGTCCAGAGACACACGCCTATTCCACTTAATTAATTTCTTTTTCTTTTATAAAACGTACGTTCTCGCACGTTCGTTACGAAATATTATTTTACGTTCTACGAATTATATTTTCAACCGCTTTCAAGTCTCTAATCGTTTTATACGAGAGATATCTTTTATGAAAAAAAATTTGCAATTCTGCTCGGTAGATGTTATAGCGAACGTATACACCGAATCCTGCCTACGAAAACGTATTCGTTACAATTGTAATCAATTTGTATGTACGTACGAATTGCTATAGTTTCGTTTCTGGAAACGAGTGACTTGTCTGGTTTCTCGCTAGTTTTGCATAGTTTATCAATTATCATGGGAACGCGAGCTTGAAGGTTGGTGTATAATCAACAACCGACCCCTTCTTCTTTCTTGAACGAAACCGACGATAGCATTTGGATAGGTAAGCGCGCTCGGCCGCTTGGAAAATGTCTGCAACGTTGACGTCGGTTGAATTATTGAAAATGTCCGTTAGTCAGGTGCCTCACTCTCATACGCCTATGCATAATTCTTACAAGGTAACTCGTTTATCCACGCCCTCTTCCCAATGACGTGCACCGACCGTCCCGGGCGCACGAATTCCCTGAGAACGATTGTCCGCGGCAGCTTTCTTTTCTCAAAAATCGTTCGCTCACCCTACCGTCCCACGTCGTAATCAGGACACGGATTTCGGAAACCGAAACGCGACCGCGACAGTCGAATTTATTTCATAATGTTTCATACTACGGGCATTTTGTTTTTTATTTTAAAGTATGCTTAGAAAACTAATTGGGCGTAAGAAATCGGTATGAAAGTTAATATTAACGAACGAGTAAGACACTTCACCACAAGTAGTAACGTTTGATCGAAGTAGCGAACAACCTTCGACCCGATTTGACGGTTATGGAAATCACGTATCGAGGTACGAAAAGTAGTTGAGAAAAAAGTTGAAACATTAATTTTCGATGGTTGAAAACCAAAAGTTTACAGACAGTTAGGTGGTATATTATACGGTATCGTTCGCGTTTCGTTTCGTTTCGTTCTTCAAAAGTACGAAATTGATATGACATTCCAACTTGTATATCGTAATCAACAGAAATTGACCAACGGCCGAACGAGTAACAGCCGAATTCGCTTGAATCATTTAATGTTCCCCTCGACCTTGATGCATAAAACAGTGGTTCGTATGCAACTTTTAACAAGTGCACGAGCATTTCTATTATATATTATTCTTTTAACGTCACTCACGTCGTCTTCTCGTTCGACGTAAAAGAGAGATTGACATTAATTTCATATTTATTGACCTTTTTCGTATTAGAGTCTCACAAAAATTCGACGGTTCCCCGTTATTCTCGTGTATTTCCATTGCGCTGCTGGTTTTCCCATCGTTTTGATCGAGTTTTGTCGACCTTTCTAACAGGTTGTTTTCAACAACAAATTCAACGGTATGCCAAGTATAGTGTCTTAAACGTTAATATTCAAAGGTGTTCACGAATCGTTTCCTGAAATAAACGTCAGACGTTTTTTTTAGAAAGTCGATCGTCTTGGCTAGAGTCTGAACGTATACGTACACACACGTTGGTACGTACGTAGTTTCTTAGAAATTCCCGCTTTGACACTCGACTCGAACGTGATTCCTTCGTTAATTTTTCTAAATCATATAAACTATATTTATTATCAACTTTTTCATTTTACAATTTAATATCGATATATCAATATTAACGGGTATCAGTACAAAATGGAAAAGATACAAAACGTTATCGTAAATATAAATTCGTAGGTACTACGGTTCCACACTCGTTTCATTAAATAATATGTATCTACACACGAAACATATAAACCATTCATTCTTGCTAGTATAACATACAAACGACACGCGACGTTGCATACAAACTGATAAAAGCTAACGCATCCAGATCAGACTAATCAACTGTTACGAATAAGCGTTGAGACAATTCGTAATACTTACAAGGTGTAGCTATGTTTACGTATAGTTGCGCTCAACTTCGCACGGGAGATTTCACGGTTACACTAAAATTACAGCAGTTCTATCGCCTACGAGTAAAGGTTTAAATTAGTCTTGATTCAGTTCGTTTTACAGCTAATACGACGTCGTATACGCGTAATTCGATCACACAAATTGACCAGAATACGTATAATAATTATAACATACTTCTACAATTATTTGTGCCAGACAGCGGAAAATCGTGGCAACGAGCCTTCTAAGTCGATTTTCAATCGAAAAACGTTTTTCATAAAAAATTATTACACGACGCTAAATTCAATTTACGCGATTCAATAATTTTTTAATCATTTTTGTACTTTTTTAAACCTATAAATATAAATAAATATAAATAAATTTTTTTAACGAACCGATACAGTATTCGTAAAAAATTTGAGCTTTGATTTGGGTCGACAGAAGAAGATTTTATACGATCGTCGACTCGTGTTGTACGAAGGTATCGTTGTTGTTCCGCGAGGCGAATATCCAATCCGTGAGTCGATTAGTTTGAACAGCGCGATTGTTATTACCGTCTTCGTCGACGCGTAACAACGTTTTAATTTCCGATTCGTGGTTAGACGATACGCCAGGTTTTCGTTCCATTATCAATTTCACGTCTTGATGTCTTTTACACCATCGCCGCCACGACTTGAAGTGGAACCTGAAAGGAGCGATCCCTTGTCAGTTTAATCGTCTCTAAGTTCACTAGGTACTGCGTTTATGTATTTGCAATATGGAGTGCAAACCGCAGAGCGAAATCGTTGTGAATCGTACCTGACAGTGACGATTAACCATAAAAAATATGTAGTCACCAGGACGAAACAGAGCACGGCTAAACCCTTGCCTTCCCAATAACCGAGACCGGTGTACGTAGACGCACCGATCGCACACAAATACGTGGCGGCCAGACACAGCGGAGTCAATACTATCAAACAGGCTATGTCCGCGGCCACGCCGTGCGGCCCGTACATATTCTCCCTGGTCCTCCACCATTCTCTAAAAGACTGTGATCAAATAATCTGTACCGTATTGTTAGCTATAATAGAGGAAAGATACATGTGTTTACGTTTCTCTTCTGTTTCTGTCGTTTTAGAAGAAGAAAGTAGGAATAGAAGAAGAAGAAGAAGAAGAAGAGATCGTATTCCGATTTCCGGCACAGNACTATCAAACAGGCTATGTCCGCGGCCACGCCGTGCGGCCCGTACATATTATCCCTGGTCCTCCACCATTCTCTAAAAGACTATGATCAAATAATCTGTACTCGTTGTTAGCTATAATAGAGGAAAGATACATGTGTTTACGTTTCTCTTCTGTTTCTGTCGTTTTAGAAGAAGAAGGTAGGAATCGAAGAAGAAGAGATCGTATTCCGATTTCCGGCACAGCACAGAGAGGAAAAGTTCACCTGTAAAAACGGTTTGTTCCTCTTCTGTATTTCGAACGGGTGTTCGCAGACCTCGCAACAATTCTTGTTCGACGTGGACAACCACTTCTCTAAACAACTTCTGTGAATCGGACCCAACGAGCCCTTGCACTTGCACGGAAGCTCCATCAATTCTTCTACGTCACTATCTGAGGAAAGAATGCCCGATGTAATCCCCCGCTTATCGTTTGGAAGGTCGTTGATATTGCACTATAGGAATAAGTTGTGTCATTGTTCTTTTGTGACTGTATTTCGAGATGAGTGATTCTCTTTAGATTTTCTCAGGAGATTTCGCGTTATCGAACACGACAGTGAAATAGTCGATCGATACGGATCTGGGGAGATCCTAACGCGTCAATCTTATCGCGAAATTAATTGATTCATTTACACGGACAATAACCGCGGATGATTAGATGATAACAATTATACCTGTTCGTATATCGTCATTTCGTATTATATTATGTTTCTTAGTCACGTGTAGTTTGCGTCGTATACCACGCGTGGAATTAATTTATTTTTGCCATCGATTCGTCAAAGTACGCGGCGACCGGCTGACTCAGAGCGCATTTCGAAACGACTCACGGGATAGTTTGTAGTGTCATCGACATCGCGATCGAAACGCGCAGAGTTCAGATGTCCAAAAAATTTTCGACCTAATTAAAAAACTAATAGTAACAAAACTGTTAATTAAAATTATTTTAAATTTGACATGTCTCATCTTGAAAATATTCACTATTAATTCCACGAAGAAGCACACATTGAAAATGAGAGGAATTTAACTATAAGGAACTAGTCGTTTTACCGTCGTAAACGCACGATCACGAAAATTTTACATCTTTCACCGTTTAACTTTGTGATATAAATTAAAAATCGTTGGGAAAGGAAAGCACTCGACACGTTTCGTTCGCGAGTCACTTCGAATCCGAACAGGTCGGAGAAACGATCGACCAGAAATTGGTCTTCAAAAATGAAACGTGAAAACTCATAGAAACTGAATTTCTCGCATGGCTCGATGTATCAAACTAAATACGTATGTGTGTATGTGTAGTACCTTCGTGGCAAATACGACACTGAACGGGACCGGAACTTCGTTTGTCGGGCGTCATGTTGCGTCTGTACAAGGGCGAACAGATATTTGACGTAGAACCTTTACCGGACACTGTCGTCGTTACACTGTTCTCTGGAAATTCCATGGGACAATGAGACCCGTTATCGAGCTATTATCGAAGAATTATCGCCGCCGGACGCGTAGTCTTAGCCCGTACGTTCGGATCAAATCAACCGGTCTCTATTTCTTCTGCTCTTCTATCGTCGATCGAACTGACAATACTATCAATCTATCGCAGCGTGATCTCATCGCATTGTTTTGATTCTCGCGATAAATTAGTACATACGAGTAATTCTGTTTATTTTCATCTCGAGGAGTTCGAAACTGGGAAACGGAGTGTCACCAAAATTATGACACTCTCTCGTGCTTAACTATAACTTAAAACTGCATGGAATACATTTTAATTAATGATTCAATAGAAAGAGGAATGTCTTTCGTACAAATTTTATGAGTTTTGAATAATTATAAATTAGATAATTACGTGTTCATGGCACTGCCATTTTTTAGTAGCATCTTCTCGGTGATTTTAACGATTGATTTTTTAGGGATTATAGTTTCAGTTTTCCCGGATCCACGTGTTCTTTATACCCCTTCCTTCGACAATCGTAACTCCGAGAACGGTGGGGAACGGACAGAAGGTATTCGTCACTGGTATTCGTACAAACACGCAGGCTCGTGATGATACCAGTGGAGGTGGAAGGCCACACTTGTTGGCCATGATTTGGCCACACCAGTGCACACTATCAAAACGCCGTCAACTGTAAACTAAACAGTCGGAAACTCTAACCTCCGAATCGAAACTAAATAGAACCGAGTGGTGGATCGTGAATATAAAAAAGTGACATGAGCGTGTCCAGTAGTGACGAAAATTTTAATATTCCCGACGATAAAGATGAAGATTTCAATATTGACGAATACAGAAAGGAAAACGATAGCGAAGACGGTTCTAGCGATGTCCCCGAGGATTATAACGAGGAAAAGGTAAACGTTGATTTATAAAAATTTTGTTCTATTTGTGCGTGGGAGAAATTAAAATTGCGCAAATTTATATAGGAGAAAGAGAACGAAGACAAGGTAGACGGAGACGAGGATCGAGCGAGTGAATACATCGGTCCAATTCTTCCCGGAGATCATAGGTTCGATAAGAAGCTTGTCTGCGTCAAATATCCCGGCAACGTTATTAATCCGGACAAAGCTGTAGAGACGTTGGGTGGCATTCATAGTATTTCTACGGTATTGCGTCGACCTTTTAACGATATCTACGAAAACGACGATTTCCTTAACATTGACACTGTAATGTATCGACAGGCAGTGAGTGCACCCAATCGACGTTTGGAATTAAGATTCAGGCCACAAGACGGATACTGTAAACCAGCTTGTGGCGATCGACACAATACCAACGGGTTTTTACTTAGGATAAGAATTAAGAAACGTACAGTACAACAAACGGAGGCAGCCAAAACCAAAGGAGGAAAGAAACAAACGGACAGCGATATCGATTCGAACGAGAATCGTGACAAGAATATAGACAGAGTGAGCGTAGCAGAAGGACGGAACAGTGATGTGGGAGACTGTTTTCAAAGAGTACAAAGCTCCAGCGGTCATGTCATAAACGATTGTGCTGGTTCTTCCAAAGACGTGCTTTCCGAGAACGTCAAGGATTTGCGAGATTTATCTTTGGGCACGAGCAGCGACGCGAATTCGTCAAAGAGCGGGAAAGACGTTCCGCCGACGTTCGATCGCGACAAATACCAGGATCTTTCCGAAGACAAAGACTACGAATTGCCGAGAGTGAAAGTTTTAGGTCGAGTCGACACGGAATTTAGATTTACGAGTACGTACGTTTGCGTATGAAAAAGGAAAATTTCCACGATACTTTGTAATGTATCTCAATATCGTTTAAAGTAATGTTTTCCAGATCTCTGTGATTTTCAATATTTGCCCATGACTCAAAGCGCAGCGGATCCAAAAAAATTAGAATGTATATACGACAAAATATATCCAAATAATATACCGCCTTTTTCCTGGCTGAAGAACGACGTACCTTACTTCTTGCCACCGGCTGCATTCAGTAGAATGGATACGATGCAGCATTACGTACCGAAAACGGAAGCGAGCTCGTCGTATCCGGACAACGTGATAGGAAAGAGCAGAAAGAGGAAATCGGGATTTTCGAATTTTATTTATTTCTCGACGCCGGAGGTTCCCACTAGACCGCCGTCGGGAATAGAGACCGCTATGAGAGTGAAGTTCATTCAGAACGTGCAGCTCGAACAGATTCGTCAAATTTTCGAGGAAAGGCCAATTTGGTCGAAAAACGCGATAATGTACAAGACCAAATTCTCTGGCGAACGATTGAAATTCTTATTGCCGGCCGTCGCTTATTACTTCGTCACCGGTCCGTGGAAGATCATGTGGGTGAGACTCGGATACGATCCGAGAAAAGATCCCTCCGCGAAACGGTACCAAACTTTGGACTACAGATTGAAAGCGATGCGTGAGTTCTTCGAGCGTCGTACCTCGAAACGACGACGACGACGACGACGAGACGTACGAGATCCGATCGCGGGAATTAATTTGTACGCTTTACGTTCGTAGACGGGCTGGGATCCACCGTGAAATGTAAGAGAAATTACTCGGACTACACGCTGCCGTACAAATCGACGCCCGCCGCGAAACAAAAAATGATGGCGCAAATCGCGGGTTCTGGTCGGGAGAGAGGTTCTAAAAAGGGTCAGGACTACGGTGAAAATGTGTACATCTACAGGGCGGGAACGATTCCGCCGTCGAGACAAATGTTTTACCAGGTTCAATACAATTTCCTCGCTCGCAAAAATTGAGATCTGTGCGCGTCTCACGTTTGAACGGTAGTAAAAATGTTTTTTCTTTTACAGTATTGCGATATACTCGTGGACGAGATACAAGAAATGTTGTCGAAACTACCGGACCCGTTGCCCGGTACCAAGTGCCACGAGAAACGAGGTTGGTTACCGAGCGACATAGACGTACAATGCCGAGAGATCATAAACAAACAAGTGCGAGCCGTTCTGAGGAAGCAAATGAACATACCCGAAGATCGTGAGTGTATCGTTACAATTTTGTTCGCTGGTTTGACCGGCTGTTTTTTCGAGTTTGTCGAGTGATTCGAAAACGTGTTTCGTCCACGTTACAGATCCCGTGTCGTTGCCGCGAAAACGTAAGTCGAACAAGATGAAATTGAAGCTGAACAAACTGAAGTTAAAAAGTAGAAAAAGGAAGAAGAAGACAGAGTCGGTGTCCAGCGAGGACAAAAACGAGGTACAGGACGAAGAGACGCACGACGAACCTGAATCCGGTGAAGTTACAACAGAAAATTGATACGCCGAAAATAAAGATGAACGTCAGATTTAGCGTTGAAATAAAAAAAAAAAAAATACTTTCGACGTCCTACGAATTAAAATTTATTCGTAAATGTACAGAGTGTGTCTGCCTGCCAAACATCTATTAATAAATATGTTTACGCAATCGATGAATTCGTTAACGGATACGGTTATAGACATATTGTAAAAGATTATTAGAAATTGTTTCGAAGAATGAGTGCGCAGGATAGGTGTGCAGCGACGAGACACGGTTCAGTTGTCAAATTACTTTACATTTAATATTCAATTTCGACACACGTATAACATGTACACGTACGACCGTTGTAACAAGACATTATCGATTTACTCATTTAACGACCAATTCGACGAGAGTACTCGTTGGATCGTCGTATCGTTTGTTAAATAAATTAAACTTTCGGATCGATCAATTTACATAAACATATAAACAGTAGGCGTCGAACAATGAAATTTTCACGTATTTTCTCTATATTAGTTAATTCGGTGTCTCGCGTAAACTGCAAAGGAAACGGATAAGAAGACAGGTGCTGATGAGGCGCGGATTCATCCACGAGCAGAGGTGTTTAAAGGCGGATACCGCGATTGGTACTGGCCACGTAGCTGAGAAGCTCCTCGGAGTCCTCGCAGACGAAAGGTTTCTGATGGTAGCAGGCCACGTCGTGCCAGCTGATACCGTCCTTGTAGACGTTGTTCAAAACGGACAAGCAGGACTCGCTGGTGCCGTTTATGTCGAACTCGGCGTTGTCCGGTTGTCTGACCCTCTTGTGACCGGTCTGCGACCAAGGGTTGAAGGACCAACCCTCGGGGACCTGGTTCGTCGGTGCCATCTTCTTCCTGTTCGCGGACCAGAACCATCCGTAAAGAGCTTTCGGTTCGAGGTCGCGACGGTTCTCGCAGCCCTTGAAGTCGCACAGACGTCCCGACGTCCAGATGTAAGGTACGTCGTCTACGCACACATTTTTTCTTTATTATACACAAGTTTTTTCGAACAAAAATGAAATATAAATTATCGTCGTATTCGTTTCGCACAATATAGTATAATGTTCCTCGACGCGTGGTCGGAAACGAAAAATGCATATATCGAAAATTTATAAAGTCTTAAATAATTTCTAATCCTCTCGTCTAAATGAGATCACACACAACGACTGTCGGGTACACGTCGATGGGTGAGTTGGAAACGACGATGCAGACCATTTCGAGATCGCATTGTTAAAAAAAAAAACACGTGCGCTCGTTCCGTGATGCACAACTGTGTACGCTCGTATGTATCTCGTACACACAGGTATATGAAAAGATGAGATTCTTCGGCCTCGACCCACTCGAGAGATCCTTCGCGCCTCGCCTCGGAAAGATTCTGTGTTCGTCGAGCCGAAGATTCTCTAAGGTCTCGACGACGAACGGAAATTGTATCTGGTCTTACTCGCCGGTCGAATTCTCGTTTTCGTGAAAAGCGAGGCATCGAGTAGTAGAGAATTTTAGCGTCTTTGAAAGAATTGGGAAACGAGTAGTAATTTCTGTAGATGATGAGTGGTCGTAAAATAGGTAGGCCTCCTCCTTCGCTTTCTTCGATAGGCGAGAAACATACCGAGACGTGTGTATGAAAGAAGCAGCCGCCGCGTCTGTTCACGGCGACGGACGGTTCGTTTCGAAATTTCTGAGATCGGTGCGGAACGAAAGTTGCGCCGGGTAATAAATCGTCGGAGAACCTCGACGCTCCTCTGTGTTCCAGTTACCGATTTTATCTCTAGATCCTCGCCGAAACTTTCTACCGACTTACGTTACACAAACGATCTTTGTCTATCCTAATTTTTACTAACACCCGTCTAATCAGGCAAAAAACAAGCTGAACAGCTGCGTCCACAGAGATTTTCTACTGTTGTTTCAATGATCTCGAGGAGAGTATTTTCGCGAGGATCTCGCGACGTCGGTATCATGGAATCGCTTACAAACACAGAAACGCCGTAACTCGTTTGAACTTTGAGTCGCTTCTCGAGATGTATACATGTGTGAAAGGATCAGAGCCACTACTGTTGCGAAATAAAAATCACGCGAAGAGCGACGATAAAGAAAAACGAGACGGAAGAAAGAGAAGAGTTAATTGCANTCGCTTCTCGAGATGTATACATGTGTGAAAGGATCAGAGCCACTACTGTTACGAAATAAAAATCACGCGAAGAGCGACGATAAAGAAAAACGAGACGGAAGAAAGAGAAGAGTTAATTGCAATGTGCAATGATCAGGATGCACTTTGAAACGCACGAAACCGAAGGTGAAAACGCATACCTACTTGTCGCGCGCGTCAATGAATCACGCTTATTCTCGCGCGTCTCTGTAACCGTTGCCTGAGATTATCCAACTACGAAAATGGGTCGCCGCCTCGTTTTTCCTCATGAATAAACAAGTACGATTCGACAAAATTTTCATTCCTCGAACCACGGTGTTCTACGAATCGATTACGAAAGGGATCGCGCGAGAGACGACGACTCGAACAGAAAGAACCTGACCGACGCTCCCGGATGTGCCAGTACAAACGCTGCGAGCATCGAAAATTTTCCCGGCTCTGACGGGATCAGTTATTTTTTTTTTCGAATTTTAATGTATATAGACGTGAATACGACGTATAACTCGAATAGAACGAGATAAGAATGAGAAGACAAATCTGAGGATTTCTCGGTGTTTGTCGCGTGGAATAATTCGATTTACGAAATGAACAACTCACTTTGTTGAATGAGTCTGAAGATTAAATTGTTCTCGTCTTGCGTCTCCATCGATATGAGATCCATGCAGTACTCTCTGCAAATGTTTCTAGCGTCCAACCAGTCCACCCTCTGGTTCGCGTGCGCCGGAACGTGCCCGCTGTAGAAGTAATTGTGTCCCCTGTAGTTGAATTCTTTCGGTCCTGGAAATCGAACAAATCCAGAAATTAGTTTTCTTTTTTTCCAATAATTCCAGTAGCCTTCAATTTTGTGTTTATTCGCGAGTTCTCGTTCTCGAGTGAGTACGTCGTATCGAAGACTCTTGTACGGATGGCATTTAGATTTCAATGAGCGGAGTTCATCTCCTACAGAACCAGACGAAAAACGAATCGTTCGGTGTTGAATCGCGTTTCTATGTCTCGCGTGTTCGAACGCGAGGTGGATCGGTAATCGGTTGTACGCGATTATGGTTCTCGTAAATGTCAACGATCTTACGCTTCCCCCCCGCCGCTGTTTATGCAGGAATTCCTCTCTCGTCGACGATTTACAAACGCGCGTCTCATTGCGCGAGGCCAACGGTCCGATTGCGAAAGGGTCGCTCCTATCGAACAGTATTCTAGACCGACGACGACGTTCTCGTCGTTTAGAATTTACTTTTTACCATTTTCTCGTTCTTCTAGGTCGTCCGTTTTTGTTTTTTTCTCGCGGCGATCGAGATCGACGAACGGACGTTTCGTCGACGAAAGAAAATTCGTACGTAATCGTCGTTGAGAAACGAAGAGGAAGGGAAACTCGACTGTGTATTACAAATGGCGGAAATAATTTCTAAAATATTGTGCGCCGTACAACGGACGCGATCGTGTACGATATCCGTAATTGTTTCTTTCGTCGCTGCCTATTGTACCTCGCAGGAAATTTGTGGTAGAAAAAAAGGGAAATGACGTTCGACGTTTGGCGTCCAAACGATCACGTGTACGTACATACGCAAACTGAAACCCGTGAAACGTTCAACACCAAATGTTCAAGGATAAGCTGATGTCATTGGAACGACGGTCTCGCTTCTCGAAAGTTGAAAACAGTCGCGGCGACTCTCCTCGTGATCTCTTATAAAATGATCAAACACTTGTTTTTCTTTTGACTAATCGCGATAAATGAAATAATTCGAACGGCCGATATAATTGAGACGGGAAAAAGTCCATTTATGTAAACGGTCGTAACTAATTTTTATTTTAATCGTTTGCAGCTACAGTGATTTGTAAAACGAGAGAGGAGATTACGCTTACGAGCGTCGGTCGATTGTCGTCAAAAGTTCCTTGACACAACGGCGAAACGTACCTGTACGCGTGCCTCTGAACGCGTACACGTATACATGGTTTCAACTAACCACAGTTTAACGAATGACGATGTAACGATCGTTGAAAAGATCTGAAACAGAGGTGTGGGGGAGGAGCGCCGATTGTTCTTTTCTCGCGAGCGTCCGGGACGATTAGACGCGAACGCATCGCGTCGCGTGAAAACGAGGAAATGAAACTGCGAAACACGGGTATTGTGATGTAATCACGCCGAACGGTACTTTACTCGATTCCGTTTATTTTTAAAACTAGCTACGCGAGTTTTGAACCGACGTACACTTATGACGTACGTTTATTTCCCCTGCGAAGGATTCGCGAATCTCGAATCGTGTATACACGCGTAACTCTGCGCGTTTCCGTTAGTAGTGGATCCGTCTTGAGCGACGTAATGAAATTTGTCGATTTAAATGTATGAACGTCGTTTCGATCTATTCAAATCGATTATGCCGAAACCAGTTGTTTCAGGGGTGTTTCGGCCGTGGTCGCGCGTACATTACACATCATTTACTATTATTACGCGATTAATTGCTCGTAACGTTGCGAGGAGTCGTGCGTGTGATCGACGCGTACGGACATGCCACCAGTAATCGGCGGCGATGGAAAAATGACCGGGTGAACGAGAGGAAAGCGAGGAAAATTGCCCGTTCTGCCTTCTAACATATCACGGAAAAGCAAACCTCGCGGTGAACGTCGTCGCGTGTCTTCCGAGTGATTTCCAGCGAAGAATGCCTGTAATTAGTTATTCGATTCCAACACCGACGCCGTTTACGCAAACTGAAATCTCTGTAATAACGTTCGTTCGTGTTTCACGCTCGTCTCACGGCCGATCGACAAAATCTATTCTCGCGCGTCGACGATTACAACTCTCTTTTAACGATCCGAACGAAAACAAACTCTTGCCTAACACATTAATGCGTAATCTTTTACAATTCTCGTCCGTATTAATTCTTTCTTATTCCGTGCACGATTAGAACGTGTTACAGTGAGAAGAATTTGAACAGGTCTCGGAGATTCTGGTTCACGACGGAAGACCGTCGATCGTCGAGTCGTGAAATTTTTATGGGGATCGAGACGGTCGTCGGCCCCGACGTCAGAGACCAAATTAATTGGAAACTTTCCGCGGCGAAAGAGCGCGAGAGAATAAATGAATTTTCTGACGAACGTTGCGAGCGACGGTAATTCGATGTTTAATAAGCTGGAGTTACAATGCTAATTTCTATTATATAACGGCAGGTTGAGAAAGATCTAATAACGATCGATGGACGTAATTTTTCATACCGAGCGGCCAGTTACCGCGACAATCGTGAATAAACATAAATAAAAAATAAGGAAAGTGCGTGCGAGCGTCGCGTCACTTCAGTAGAAACGTTTGTCACTGTTTGTTGAGCGACGGGAAATGAAAATTAATTACTTTCGCTCGAGCTACGCGCGTAACGCGACAAACGGTCGATTCAGGGCGGAGAAAGTCGTCTTTTAGGCGTCTGTCATTTTTTTTTTTTATTCCAGCATCGCGTACAGTTCGTTGCGTACGAAATTGGAAAGACAAAGGAGAGACGAGGAACGATTGACACGCGAACAGCGTCGAACACCTCGTTGTTTTAGAACGAGACGCGCGACAGGTGTACGCAACAAACTTTCGTATTCGATCGTATTGAAGGTGACGTTTATTCACGAAGCCGTGAGATGAAACGACAAAAGACATGATCGACGGCGAGTAGGAGGCTCCCCTCGAGTTTCAACGTTCCAAAGTGGATTCTTCGAACGTATAAAACGAAGCGAAGGAATGGAAAGCTCTCGCTTTCACGCGTCGCGACCTGCACGTGTTTCGCGGTAGCGTCGTCCAAACATTTCAATACAGCCGGAAGCAACATTTAATTTATGCGAACGAGACGGTCAATATTTGCAGAGAAGAGCGTTTCTCGAAGAGGAGAGACGAAACCCGCGCACCGACACCTGTTCGCGTCTCCTCCTCTTCTCTTATAGATCCGATCGAGTAACTGTTTCGATCTTAAACCCGACTCGGTCTGTTCTCCAAAAATCTTATTCGTACACCGAGAAACGATTCTTTATACTCGGAATTTTAATAGTAATCTTTTTCTGTAACAGGACGTTTTATAAATCATGAAACACGAGTCGGAATTAGATCTCTGTTTCCAAATTGTGTACAGAGAATCTACGTGGTAAGTGGATATTACTTTTATACGTCGGACGACGCGAGGAGGAGGAGGAGGAGGAGGTGGGACCATTGTTACGGCAAGGACGTAACGAGGATCACGAAGGGATTATTTCTGTTCGTGGCGGGACGTCGTTCCGTTTCGCAACGATTCTTGACATTTTCGTGGCGGCGGTGGCGGTGCGACGCGACGGAGCACCGGCCTTTTGTGAAGTCGTCGGTCGAACAACCTTACGGAGCTACACAAGCAAACGTTGCGACACTCGATCGGTCAGCCGCGCTCTGTCACAAGGTAAGGTAAGAGCAATTTGCTAGTCATGGACCCGTCCGTCCGCCGCATCTCTCGTCTTACACAATTCTGACGGGGAACCGTTTTAATCGTGTCGGCGATCGTACTACTCGTCGACGCCCAGACTCCCGACAGAGCCGACGTTCTTTATTAATCGATCGTTAAAGCGAAACAACGCTACGACAGAGGACGTTTCCTTCTTTACTCGTTGTTCGACCACCCGTTTCCGCGCGTCGCGGAAACTCGTTTCTTTTTTTTGTCCCTTCCGGGGGATGACTTTTACCTCGAATCGATTCTACCTCGTCGAGAGTCAACGAGAGATCATTCTTTTTCTTTTACTTGGGATAAAAAACGTGGTCGGAGGACCACTTTCTCCCTCTCGATCTCCGTTTCTCATTTGCGAACGCGAGCGACGAGGTCGATCGCAGCCCGTTACGACGCGGACGTCTCGAGTACAAACTTTGGGGAAAGTTCGTCTCGACGCGAGACTATAAAATTTAAACGTACGTACGTATGTACACGTTCAAATATGATCCCTGACGTATGACGGCAAAGAAAGACTGACCGTGAGATCGACTGGACGAAGACGCGAAGATGAAAACGAGCTAGAAGCTCCTGTCGTAGATGTGCGTAAATTTATACAATACGTATATGTATACGTAAATATCCACTTGTTCGGTTGTTAGCCGG
>SMSR01009212.1:0-16998 GCA_019453355.1 Ceratina japonica | reverse complement strand
ACTCTTATTACACACGCGACGCGACGTGTTCGTTCACGCGCATTATCCGTAACATTTACAACAGTCGTAAATGCTGTTTGATAAAATTTCAATTTCGTGCGGTTATCACGAAGGAACAGTTCAACGTGAAACTATCGACCGTGTGTAAAAAATGAAACGATTACGATTTCTCGTAAAACGAAGGGAAATTAAAAATGAACCAGTTATTGCTAAATACCGGCTAATAAGACTCCTTTTACGCAATTTTGTATCGTTCTTTATCTCGAATTTATGCTTCAAAAAAATTATTGCTTCAATAAATTAAGGTACATCAAAGACATTTATTCTGAGAATGATCCCGTTTTTATAAATACTATGTTTTTTACGTGTCCGTATTTCATTCGACATTTTTGTGCGATGAAACTTAAGATAAATCTTCTTGTAAATTACATCTCCCTTTTTAACGTGTCCGAGTAGCAAAAATAATTTCCAGTCCACGCGGAGACGACAGTGAGTCTTCTCCGTTGCTCCCCTTGCAGTCGCTCTTCTCCTCAAAGTACCCTTCCCTTAAATGTAACATTCGTGGTAGTCTTCAATGCGCAAGAGAACGAAGAGTAACGGATGAAAAGGGATACGAGTTAAGAGAAAGTGGTTCGTGGTTTGGAGAGGAGCAAGAACGTCTTTAAAACGTAATCAGGACAGATCGACGGATCAGCCGTGAATAAAATAAAGGAAATACGTAATCTTCCTCTTCAAAGAATGAATTACGAGAAAGGGAATTTTGTAATACTAGCACATATCACGTCACGTTTTATTGAAAAAACAGCGCAAGATATGTTAACATTTCTAATCAAACGTAGAATATAATCGCAGATGTTTATCTACAGTTTCAAATCAACAGACAGTCACTCCAATTAATATTCGTAACCATTTGAAAATTGAAGAACATTTTTTAATATAAGACCAAACCATACTATATTCTTGAGAGTGTTTTACGGCTTAACTTACTAGATAATGTGTAATTAAAAATGGAAACAGATTCCTCTTCATCGAACTCCTGAATAATAAAAAAGTGGAAGGCTTGAGTTTTAACTTTTTCATAAAGGCTTTCAATAAAAATTTGAAACATCTCGCTTGTAGCTCTGAGTATATTATTTATATATATAAGTAAGCTTTTTATTAGCACAAGGAATATCAAGTTGTTTGGTCCAATATTAAAAAAGTTATTCAATTTTGGAATAGATAGGAGTATTAATGGACCCGATTGTAGGTAGTAGATTTTGTTCTATGTTAATACTTCTGCTATCAGCACTTATTCATCGACAATTCTAACAATTCGCAGTTTGTTTTATCATGGATCCAGAACAAAGAGGAGGAAAGAATTTTGAAGATAAACTGCTGGGGGGATTTGTCTCTGCATGCAGATGGAACGACGAAGGTTGGAGGACGTTGCCCGAGGGGTGGCTATAAAAACAAGATGGCGGTCCCGTCGTGCCGCAAAATGGCCGGCATAAATAAAAAGAGGCACCGTGCGCGCTATTCCCCTCGAAGGAACGGTGAAAGCCTTGGTGCCGACACCAAAGTTTTGCTCGCGCAAGAGAGACACCCTTCTACTGCGCCTCCAACAACCTTTTTATTCATTCTTCTAACGCGTCGCTGGCTGACGTCCTTAAAATTTAAATAGTCGCACTTGTGTAATAAATTTCACTTGAAAAAATTGAAAGGCTCCCCGTTTTCTCGTGTTCGAGAGAAAAATATGCAGTTTCTAATTGTGTCCGATATTCTCTCGCAACTACCATAGTACATTTTTTTTTACTACGTAGTCGTTGAGTTATGTTAGTTAGATACGCTTGGACGAAAAAAATTACAGAGCAGATTCCATGTAAGGAACAGAGTCATTGTGGTTTCATCTTCGATGACCTACTGAGCTTGAGACATAACCTTTGGCCGTGCACCACCGGCTGGAAAATGATTCAAGCGAGAATCATTTGATGATGCAACTGCGAGCTGTGACACCGGGCTAGAGAAAGTCATTATTTCGCCGAGCACGTTCTGGCTTGGTAATAGAGTTTGTGGCCTTCAAAGTAAATTGTTTTCTGTGCACCGCGGAATTCCTTGCGAACGATGCCGGCCGTCGTTGCGAACCGACTCGATTCGCTACAAAATATTAACTATTCCATTTTAGATACAGACATCCTAAAACTTCTCTTCAGAGTTTTAAACTACCCGCTGGTTCGTAAACCGACGATAAGCCCTAAAAAAGTACAAAACTTGTGGACTTCAACGGTACATCTTCTACAAGGTTTTGGTGGTAGCGAATGTGTTAGAAAATCAACCCTTTCTTATTCGTATTTCAAAGAAACAACGGTTCGATTCGTAGTGTTGTACACGAGAAGTATAACGATCAATTGCACCGGTTGGTATACCGACAGATATTCCCGTTGCATCGGATTCCGAGGAACTCCGGCAGCTGACAGCAGAGAAAATTGAAACGAATCCGTCGAATCCGATTCGCGTTGGTTGCCGGTACGGAAATACGCGAGAATTCCCAGTCCCGGAACAATGGCCTCTCGTGTATCAAGCGGTACGCTGGGGAATCCACTTTGGACGCGCAATTTTAACGCGCAATACTATCCGCGCTCTGAATCTTTGCGAGAACCGGCGTGAGTTATAAAAGGTTATTATTATCTAGATTGCAGATTTGTATGCAAAACAAAACGTTTACAATGTGAGTTTTAGAAAAGGTTCTTTTATCCTTTAAAAACATTTTATTTTTTGTGTTGTATTCGTTTTTATACACTGAACACATTTTTCTATGCAGTTAAGTGTAAAACCAGGTAAAACTGCATAACTTTCTTAAAATGGGATCAACAGAATTGAATTTCATTGAAGAGTAAGGTGAATTAGTTTCCTAAGCGATGTGTGTAGAAAATTTTAAACAAAATTAATATTGATAGAAGTCGTAAGGAAAAATATGATGATCGCTTTCCTCGACGTTTTTTATATTACGATCATTTATATGAGATTAGTATAAACTGAAAATTTTAATGCTTCCGGCAAATACAATTTTTCCGTAAAAACATAAACCTGTAGTTTAAATATTATATTCGCGGTTTCTCGACCCAGTAACGACGTATTCAGAAAAGCTGTACCGTACCTATGAGCATTATAACTGAACCGGCACAGCCACAAGACTAAACAGTTTTAAACGGATTCCTGGAAGACGTATTTCACCTTATAAAATAGTCTTTCAACTGTTTCCTTTTCTATTCTTTCTCCTGTTTCCATTTCCTCTACTGCTCGCTATCTCTAAGCTTTTTTATTTACTGTTATAAATACCTACTGTAAGATGCGTCCTATTGCACACAATTAATAGGTAATTATTTTCGCAGGAGGACTAAGTATCTAATTAAATCGTAAATTTTGACGAGAGTTACTTTTATTACAAATCCCTCAATTATCATAAGACTTTCGAACGGGAACGTTTTTGTGATCGTAATCAAATTTTCAGTCCGTTTCTCTATTAGATAAGAAGTACTCCGTTCTCGGGTCGAGATGAAACTGAACGGGTACGACTTTAATTAAAGCCTTTCGAAGAATCGCACGCCTTTAGTGCAAGACTACAAAGCGCGGAAGGATAACTGCGCCGGTGTCTGTGTGTTTGTGTACGTGTGTGAGTGTTACGATAATGGGAGTGGTGGTGCTTTGTTAGTACTTAACTAGGGAAATGAAAACTAAACGTTTCCAGGAATTGCGAAAGCCTATGCAGTTTCCAATCGAGAAAATTGCTTAAGGGCGGCCGTAATAGGCGTGAGTGTTACCGGTCTTTAGGATTTACTTCCACACTTCGGGGAATGTCGAAGAAACGTGTTTCTCGGTAGGGGAAAAAATATCTTTAAGAAATTTTTGCTTCCTCGAAAAATGTACGCTATCCTGTTCGGCATTACGCAAGTACGAAGAAACGTTTTTTTCCAGACGACATTAACGCAGTACTAACACTAGCAAACAGTTTTTGAAAAATGTAATAAAATTAAATATTGACTAAGAATTCTTAAAAAACAAAGGTAGAACAATTTATTGCTGTATAAATTTTATTGCGTACGCAGTAATATGCCGAGCATTGAAACACTGTATCGTTAAAAAGAAGCCAAAACAGAAAAGATTATTTTCGTTGATAAAATTTTTGATTAATTTATAATAGATTCGAGAAACGGGAAGCGACAAATTTGAGCTCGATGAATCCTCGCTTCACCGACTCCCGTAGGAAATTAACGGATCACGACGGCGAAGTTAAAAAACTCTTGCGAAACGCGTTGTTGGTTATGTTCGATCGGAGGATGAAAAAAAAAGGATCGCGGACTACGAACGCGGCGATCATTTCTCAAACTCCTATAACTTGATATAAGCCACCCCTCGACCTAGGTACGACGAGCCGTGGCGGGATGTAAGCGAGAGGTGAACCAGCAGTGCCTTACATTATCGATATTACGAGGCGTCGATAAAAAATCGCATAAAATTAAGGAAGCCCCCACGTGCTCGCGATAAAACTCACTGCCTTTAGCCTACGAGTTTTCCATGTTGCGAGGCACAACCCTCCGTAACAATTTTCATCGACTGAACGGCCTTTTAATCCGGAAGTGGCTTTCGCGTTCCACCGGTCGATCAAACGTTTAGCGATAAACAAGAAATTGTATCCGATCGTCTCTAATATTTCCAAAACCGAGTAGAAATAATACAGGCAGAAGAAGTGATAGTTCAAAATTACTGGGCGTGAAATTGACTTTGAGTAAGGGATTAATATTAACATTTAAACAATTTTCTAATTGGATTTAATAAGTTTCGACGAAAATAATTTCTTGTTAAGCGAGGGGAGTTTCATTGCGAGGGCGTTTAACGTTCGTTCCCCTCCCGTGCTCATTCTACTTTAAATATGCGTGAATCCGTTGTATTATTCAAAGTTACCCTCAAGATACTCCGTCGTATATATCCTAAACGTATCGTAACCGCACCGCTTGTACGTTACTTTCGCGTTTATCTATACGCGAGAACGAGTTCTTGCTATATTTTCGTGTTGAATATTGACCGACCACCTAAACGCGAATTTACATTTTCCCAGCACGACTGTGCGCGCTGTTCATAGAATGTTTGATAGAGTTTATACCGTGGAACATCGTGCACACAGGGGATTTCGGTAACGATGGCATTTTGCGAAAAAATAGCAGGCCCGCGCCACTATGATTCTCGGCTCGTCCAATAATTTCAAGCCTCGCAGCGAGATTACACAAATTTCACCAGAAATTGATCTCGACACGCGCCAGTATGGGAAAAAAACCCGTAGCCAAAACGATGAACCGCTCCTCTGGGGATTGTTAAGGGCACAAGAGGGAAAGGCGAATCGGATCTGCGTATATCATTGATCGTTCGTCGAATAACCTATACCTATACGTTATGACGGTAACGGGATCCAGGTCTAGCGAAATTTACTCTGACGTTCGTGAAGATCTGCCGGTAAATCCCGCAATTTCTCCAGGGACTCGGAAAAATCGCGAATGATATGCCGAAAACCGCGTCACGGTTGACGTTTCCTTCGACAAATTTAAATCGTCGTAGTCAATTGATTTTCTCGTGGTGGAATCTATCTTCCTTCTTAGCCATTGGCGACCTAATGACAATTAGTACTTGTTCATCGTACAATTCACGAAGAATAGCAAATTAAAACAGAAATACCCAAACAATTTAGGCGGGAGTGTCGTTCACGATCAGTGGGATGGTTAAACATAATTACAAGTTGAATCATCTTAAACTTTAACTAAGATGGATGATCCCCGCGCTAATTGCCCACCACAAAATTTATCCTAACCCTTCCGTTCCCTAACTTTCGCGAAAATAGGTGTATATTCGACACCGTTGCGACAAAACTTAAATTAACGTTTTACAGCCACTTTAGTTAAGTCGTCTCTTAGAGTATTAAAGGCATCTTAAAAAAGTGACTTCAAAAATTCAATCCTAATCGGCATTGTTTTACAAGATCAGGTTATCGTTTTCTTTCGAATAAACTGCTATTAATAGAGACGTAAGTCAAGTAATTCCGTAGTCGAGTCTCCGGTGGCAAGAGAACGTCCAAACATCGGTTCGAAGCGGAATCGTCCTGAGACTTTAGTCCAAGGTGAATGGCTCGCCGCGCTAATTGTCTGCAGCAAAATTAAACTGAAGTCACGTTAATTATGTAACGCTCCAGGTCTCTGAGATCCCGGGCTACACCGCGCAGCTCGTTCCGGTAGGAAACGGGGTGATGATGGACGAGCATAGCCGACCTTCCGAGGGCTGCCAAGCTCGAGCTGCGAAATCCCTAACTCAACGCTAACTCGATCAGTCAACGCCCACCCGTTGGCGTTGCCCGGCACTAATCTGCCTCCAGATTAATTACTACGTAATACCGGTTTGAATAATTATCGTTTCTAGGGCAACCCGGCTCTGTATGGGCACACCTGACGTCCTTATTCTCTATTGCCGCTTTTAGCGGTTTCACGGATCCGGATTGTTTCCCATGTTTAGAATCGAGAAACGAGCAGAAATCCTATTAGACGGCTCCTTGCAAAAATTAGGTTACCTCACCGTCCTGGCCTTTACACTAACATTGTGTACACAGGATCTAATGTACTTATTACAATTTAATAAGGATTAATTTCAGGGAATAATCATATTTGGAATATAAATCAGTCTACTTCAGAAGAGATAATTAAGACATCTATAATTTATAAGCAGGAAAACTGATGTCGCTAATGCTATATATGTATAATAAAATAATGTGAAAATAATATAGTCAGTATACGTATGATAAATGAAAGCGTCGCGCTAGCATTACGGCTCGCGTTAAACGAGATGCGAGAAATGAAATGCTTGTCTAATAACACCGGGTAAGCAGGTTGTTTGAGCAGAAATTACGCGAGTACCGAGAAGCATTTTTCCAGACAATGAGCAACGACGCGAAGAACTCTATGGCTACAGCCCGTACAAAAAATTGAAAATACCTGACTACAATTTATTCCTACTAACGCGCTAAAAACTAGCGGTAAAAGAAAAGGTCTGAGGAACGTGTTTGTCCTTCGACCTAATCTCTCGGTTCGATCCTCACTGTGGGAGTTCCGATTCGGTAGCCGAGCATCTACCCGCGCGGCTACCGGTAGAGTTTGGCCGAAAATTAAAAACGACGACGTCGTCCTCCCGCGTGTACGTACATATAATATACGTACACGCGCACGAGAGACACTTGTATTCCCACTTCGATTTCATCGAAGAAGTATAGGGTCCGGGACGTTCGTGGATGTTGCTACGGGATTCTGGTTTTCAAGTTTCGGTCACGCGATGCCTTTTTTCTCTGTTCCTGGTACCCGGTTATCTTCGGCCCCGGGCGATTCACTCCGGACTCTCCCCAGATCGTCCATTTTATTCTCTTTTAACTCGATGTCCTTTCCATACGACCTTCTTTCACCTGTGTCCATGCATTTTCTGCGTTTTCGCCGCGGAACGTTCTTCTGTTCCTCAGATTGCTCGGGATACGTTTTTAACTGTTCAATTTTCGTAGGCAGTGATAAAGTTGAACAATAATTAACACCTTCGTGCATCACATGTTTCTCGCTTTACGTAGTTATTAAATCTGCCATCGACAGGAATCTTCATTTGATGAAGTACTTTTTATACTTGTATTTATAATAAGTAGTTTGTTTCATAATAGGTAGACTGTGGATTTTTATGCACAATAATAATAAATATTGTATCAGTATAAAAAATGTATCTCAGAAAAACATTCTTTTATCACGTAAACATTGAAATATCTATTTAGTTTTTAATATTTTTGATAGTTCTGTATACTACACGCAGCATTTTTATGATTTCTGCATATTCAGTTTTCTTATACATGCAGTTTCATGAAGATAGTACACGTAGAAATCATGCAAGATAAACTGGTTGTGTAATACTTTTATACTTATATCTCGATATACGATGATACTTAGACCGCTTTCTACTAGTTTCTTGCCAGATTCGCGAGTAAATTACATTAATATCTAATACGCAATTTATAATTTGATGTCTTAACTCTTATGTTTAACCGTAATTTCATGACTATTTTTATATAATTTCAATTTAAAATTTTGACATTCTTTTTTACCGTGCTACAGTATCTATGTATAGATATTTTATTCTACTACTCAGTATAATAATTACCTATTAATACGTAGGGTTTTAAATCAATTAAAAATTTAGATCGGTCCGGATCGGCTTTTAAGACTGCAAATAGATTTTATCCTATGTGTTGGCACATACTACTATCGTGCTCGATGTTGCGCTCCTGAGAAAATATTGCGAATTAAAAAATATCTAATAAAACTTTAATCGTTAAATCCAATGTTAAAAATATTATTTAGTTTTGAAATGTGTACGAATTCTTATGGATGTCACTATGGCATATACGTACAATCTTTAAATATCTATACACGCACCTCAAACGATTTTGGGCCAGTCGTGACTCCACGTGCTATTGTAATTGGCCCAAAATCGTTTGAAGTATCTGTACATTCAACGTTTCTGTAAATGCATAAAATTCGGAATCTACTTATTACCATCGCGTTAAATAATATACTCGCGATAGGTAATAACTTATCTATAATAATAATTTTTATGTACCATTTTTATCTTTCGCTCGCATTAGTAGTTCTTTTAAAATATGTTAAAAAGTTTTGTAGCTCGTTTGTGTATATCTCTATAAACGTATGATTTATTCTGCAAATGGAATTCGCATTTACTTTGGAAATATCTTAAATGTATGATGAAGCTCAGCGAAGTTAAGAATAGACACACTCGTTATGTTACGTTGATGGCATAAGAACTCCGATTGTATTGAATTAAAAAAATCATTATTTTTTAAATCCGTAGTCTCGAACAAAATATTAAAACAGAGATGGAAGGTGAACAGGAAAATTCACCCTATCATATATACAAAATATACATATCCATATGCATACAGTCATGAGCAAACCTAAGCACGCACAATTTAAAGTTAAATAACTTTTTCAATATCAAACCAAACAGGTGAGGTTCTGTTATTCTACATTTTTTAATGAGTTAGATTTTTTTAAAGATTTGGGAGAATTATTTTACTAGATAATCTGTAAAAAGAATTCGGGAAAAACTGAAATTGGTGAGACTTGTGAAGAAAAGTGTGAGAAATGCTTTATTCGATTTATGTAAATGTGCTTGTTGCGAACATTTTAAACAGAATATTTTATACACTTACATTAGTTAATTATGTGTTGAACATTTTCATAAAAATCAGTCGATATCAAAAGAGGTGACAGACATAAGAATACTGTTCCCTTATAAGCTGCATTGGTTCGATCCTGCTACTACACGCTTCGGCTTCAGATCGGCCGGCTTTATACTCGGCCCGGTTGCCCGGAGGGTCGAAGAGTTTTCGGCTTACAATTAGAGAAACCATTCTGTCAAATCGGCAAGATTGTTTCTCTGAACGTAAATTGGCTTTTGCGGCCGCTAACCACCGAACGGTGCAGCTTGGTTCCGTATAATCCAGAACGAAATTTTATAGAACAACTTCACGATAATTGCCCATGGGAACATTTTCGAACGCCAGACACTTCCCGTAACCGTGAAGCCAATAGCGAAAGTAAAGCTAATGTCCGAAAGCTAGAGAACCGAACATGTGCGTTTGCTGGAGTAAGTTTTTGTTGTAAATATGTCAAATCAACACTTCTTTTGAAATTATACACAGAAAATGGAATTATAAATCCGACAAGCAGACTAATTAAGGAAATGTAAATGTGTACTATTATTATGTACAATAGCTATGCACATTATCGAAGTCGTCTGAAAAATCATAAAAAGTCTACTACTTAATTCTTAATATAATAAAGGGATTCGCTTATGTTCAGACAAACTCTATTTGCGTTGGAATATTACTCTAATTATATGTATGAACAAATTGTTTACATAAATCTATTCTATCTGAAATATTTTGATTTCTCGTCGAGATGTTTCAAACTTTTATTCGAGATTTAAGAATTTACTTTGTCCTTCTAAGTAGTCTTCCTAGCACCTATCATTTTCCTTAACCTGAGTCTTCTAGCATTCCACAGAAAATTATGTTGTTTGGGCCAATATTAAGAAAGTTACTCTGTTTTAAAATATGTTCGAACACTATCGTGAACCACTGTAATAAAGCAAGGATTGATGTGGATTCCTTTCTTCATCTCCAACACTTTGAATATCGTTTGCGAAATTATGCTTTGTGAAACTACATATAGTCTTGCATAAGCAATAGCCACTATGAAGCACGTATCTACAAATAAGTATCGCGAGAATCGGCAACGATGCATGACTGAGCGGAAATGCTCAAAAAACCTATTTATAGCGATAAATTAAACAGCTATGTTCAGTTATTAATGACAATCGCGCAATTATGTCCGGTCCGTTAGATTCTGTCGACACCTAGCCATCTTGACAGTTCGAGGGAACGATTTGATTCTCACGGAAACGTTCCGACGAAAAAATCGTCGATCTACGTCTCGCGATTACGTGCGTACATTGTTCTTCATGTTCCGAGGCACGTTTAAAATCAAATCGGCGAAAAGAGAAACCAGTTTTGTTTTACCCCTGTGTACACGCGCGTCACGAAGAGTAACGCGCGCGGCTTCTCATTACGCGCACGAAAAAGCTGAGAATTCGACGCTAATTACATATTTTGCACGTATAGCCGAGTTACAGTCTTGTTCACACGGGACTAGTATATCTCGTTCCTTCTCTTACTAACTACATTTTTATGTACGAAGAAAAGAAATGGGTGTATCATACAATATTTTCTTCCTTTTGGCACGTATCTTTTGCAGCAATATTTGCTTACCGATAAAAATATAATTTTTTGTTCGTTTATACTTCTTATCTTTTTCACTTATCGATCAAATATTTTCATAACCGAGAGATTTTTACTTATTTCTCGTCTCCGGTGATTAATTCTCTGTCTGACAAACAAATTTTTACGTTAAATTGGTATTCAGCGACCAGAAAAACGATATGAAAATTACGATATTGCGTGAATACCAGTTTTGGTATTTCTTTTTCTGCGCAGTATTGCGTCAATGTTAGTCAAAGGGTTAAGCGAGTGCATGTTGTCACAAGTGACAGCGGAAGAGATCCCCTTTTGAAGTGTCTCTGGCGAACATACATAGGTTGTTTTCGGAAATTATCGTTATTCCATTCCTAAATTGCTAGTTTACGATGAAACAATTTACTTATTGGAAAGCGATATTACAAAAGGCGGGAGCAAGAAAAATAAATTCCACCTATTTGAACCTCTTCTTTGCAATTATTATTATATAACGTTAGTAGGATTATGGAGGGTAGAATATTAGGAATAAAAGAAGAATATCCACGTCTATCCTATTATATTCTTGAGCAATTATTTTCTCGTTTGGATTTCGCGACAGTCGAATGAAATTATTATTTAACGATTCGCGCGTTTCACGAAAATTATACCTTTATCAAGAGTTACAGGTATCTTCTAAAATACACCGGTGTGATAGCTATTATTATTACAGCTATAACCTTTGCTGCAAGTATGACATTAAAAAGTAGTAATTTCGAAAATATAAAAATGATCAAATTTTAAATAGCTCGTCCCATCCAATTAACAGATATAATAATTTAACCACCGAACCCAAAAGAGTCTTCGTCCATTTCAATCGGCATTTCAATAAGATATCTGAACGTCACCACAGGGTTGAGTTACCTTTCTGCAGCGAGAGCATCCATCGAGCTCGATTTCCCGCTATCGTCAGGTTCCGATCGGTCGAATTAAACTAACTCGCGTCTCGTTAGCGGAAGCGGTCGTTAGATAAAAGGCGACGGTTCGTTACGCGGGGACTGATTCGTCAGGGCCGCGTTACCTTTTAACGGAGTCCGCGAAAAAAAGGAGCGAGAGAAACGAGCCGCGTGGGGTTTTATCGAACGGGCACGGAGGAACGCGAAGACTTCGACTCGTCTGCACGCCATTAAAATGTCATAGCAGGCGACCGCGCATACGTACGAAAGACACGTATTTAAGGTAGGTATAAGTACTTAAGTGTACGTAAATGTGCGCGTGTGTGTTTGCCTCTCTGTCCGACCATCACGTTTGATCGTGACGACGGAACGATTCAATAATTTTCACGGCGGTATTCATAATTGATGCCGGTTACACGCGGCTTAGCCATCGTCGTTCTAACGACGTCGAACCACCTATATACCCTCCGCCGGGCTAGCGCAGCGGTCTAAAGATATCTACACGGATCCAATTAGAATTACCGAAACTCGTATCACGTTCGGAGACACCGTTTTACTGGTGGACTTGAATTTTACCAGGTTTCTAGAGTATACAATCACAATTCGACACTACATTTCCAGATTCTCAGCGAATTAAGAATGCACGAGAGAAGGAAATGAACGAAGTAGACAAAATTCAAAACGGGTTTCAGGTTTCTACAGTTTTTTAATTTATTGTTCAACAAGACGAGAGACGTTTCTTTTCCGAGCGATTGACAAATCATGTTACCTGCGTGAATAGTTTGTTTTACGGGGGGGGGGAGGAAATAAAACTGACGCCGAGGTAACGAGGATATGATTTTTTTAACTAATTAGTAAATAAGTAGACGTTCGTTGCCATCTATATCACGATAGCTTTATATCGCTATTCTCTGGTCGTTAAGCGAAAAGGGTTGGCAGGTTTTTAAAAAGATTCTGGATAAAGAATTAACTGGTAGACACTTAAGGTGTCTCCTAGGTAAGTATAGTCATGAGTGAAGGATGGAATTAGAACGAAAGGAATGAATTATGTACGAAAAGATGTACGTTTCTATTTTCGAAGAAATATCGAAATAGAGAGGGCATCGTACGCCCTAAAAGGAAATTGCTGGATATTACACATTATTTATGCTATTCTCCTTTCACGATGTATAATTTCTCGAGAACTAGAAGCATCTATAATTATATTACCTCATATACAGATACTCCCATTAATATTGCTACATCCATTTCGCAGTTGAATTTTTAATATTGGATTGAACAATTTAATATTCTTTTGAGCTTAAAGTGTTGAAAGCCTTAGCTTACTTATACGTACTATGTATAATGGGTAACAACAAATTAAAAAAAATTGCTATTCATCGAAGTCTCGAATAAAGAAATGAAGGGCATGATTTTTTACTTTTGTATTGAAATCTGCAATAAAAATTAGAAATATGCCGTTTGTAGATCTTTGTTGATTAACAAGTTATTCATATGCATGTCTCAAAAGTTCATAAAAATCAATGAAATCGTACAAGAACTAGACATATCGAAACATGTACAAATTCTACAAGATATTGATATGATATTGTAGACCGAAAATTGACTGCGATGTTTTTAATTATTAATCGTCTGAAGCTCATAGCACACAGCAATTTTTTATTTCGATGAAACTTAGTACATGCATATAATTTACTTAAATGAAAAAAAAAAATAAATAAAATATTACGATGTTTGGCCCAATTCCAGTCTTAAAATGGCTATGAGTATTAATCAGAGTGGCTATATGTATATTTTAAATTGCCGATTTCGTAAATTATACGGAATATTTGCTCGCATTTGTATGATTAAAAATCAGTTATCAGTTACAATCAGAACGCGGGCCGACGAATATTAATTTGTTACAACATCCACTTTATGCATGACATGGAAATTGTTATTGCACGCGTTAACGTCCTTATTATATTCTGTCCGCGAAGAAACCGCAATTCGTAACGAACAAAGTCTTTTACATCAAAGCACGAGAGCGACTCGCGTAACCAAAGAATAATAACGCAATTATTACAGAAAATGCGGTTGTTGAACAAAAATCAAGGTCTACAATGGGAAAGAAATCGCGTTTATAAGACGCTGAAAATGATATTCCTTGCTTATATTTACTGGATTTGCGGTTATGGGTCATAATTTTTAGTCTTTGTCATTCTTCATTAGCATTGTTAAAATTTCGTAAACCATGACGGGCCCATGTAAATGCAAACTAAATAACAAGCAAAGATAAATTTGTATACTTACATAAGAATAGTAAGAATCTCTACACTTACTGAATAAGCATCATTTCAAACAGAATCATGTGACGTCTATAAAATGATATGGGATTTTAACTGTGACCGTAAACACGTTTATATTTTTATAGATCTTACTTCTAGAAATAAATTATTCTAAATATGAAATATTCACTGAACCTAAAGGCACCTCATATTGTATAAATGCCAGCGTTTTCTAAATGAAATATTTAATAATCGGGAAAAGCAGATTTGAGTAAAATATTGAATTCAATGTATGTAGGATATTAATATTTATGGGAGATCGACTTTAATATAATCATAACATTCAAAGTTTATACGAATATCCATCACATCCCTCACGCTTCAATTAACCAAAGTGTTAAATATGTAGGACTTGTTTAAGGCTCGGATTAATTGACGCAAACTGATAACGCATCTCACGTAACTGGTTCAAAGGGAAACGTAATTTCGCTCGGTTGAGAGTCATTAATTAATCTTGAGATATCTAAAGAACGTGACAATATATAATATTAAATCTTTACGTATTGTACATTCATTTGTTGATTAGAAAATATTTATATCTACCATATACCTACTTAAGTACCTATATTATAAGCATGAAGGTAACCAATGAATATTTCTACTGTGTTCGTTACATCCTTTAAATACAAATAAGTCATTGAAATATTTGATGAAAATTAGACTGCGAATTTAATGAAACATAAGATATTTATGAACAATTAGAAAATGCAATTTAGACAGAAATTCCATTTATCAATTATGGACACACATACACGTATTTAGTTTTATGCATTATACGCAGTGTTTATATTTTCTGCACATTCAACGTTTTTATAATTGAATAAAATCTGCAATCTAGTGATAACAGCCAGGAATGATTGCTCGCTATAAATCCGTAAAATTCTTACCGAATTTAGTAATATGTTATCATTACGTATTATCATTCTGGCCTCGTAAAGTTTTCAAGAATTTTGTACAGTATTTTATTACTGTGACATCTAATGGCTGCTAAAATTTGAATGCTTCGTCATTAGTCTTATGTAAGGGTTCATACAACTTCAAAATCCGAAGTGTAATGGTAACTACGATTTGTGCTTTACTTTGTAACAGTTATTTTATTAAATATAAGGATAATCCCATCTGTAGCTGTAGAATGTACCTCAAACTAAGCATTAGAGACGCAATTAGACTTAATAAAGACGTAAAACCAACTGGTGTGAACTTATATTTTTAATTACTTTAATGGAGAACATTGACGTCGTGCCTTATCGTACCGCTGCCAATGTCTACTTCCTTCACAAAATATTCCCACTAACGCCCAAAATCACATTGGAAACTGAATTTTCAACGCGTCAGGGTCTTCACCGTCCCCTTACCTGCTAGCCTGTCCTTTAAGTGCGGGTGTCCCGGAAGCGGGTGCGCAGCCAGATTCGCCAGTATGTTCGCCCTGTGAACCGCCGCCGCTTGTTGTTGACTGTGCTGAAGTGCCTGTAAACTCCACGGCGGTATCAACGCCTGTGCCGGCAGCGTACCCGTCGCCGTACCGTTGGCACCGGGTGGCCGATGCGCGGGTACTCTTATGACGCCTCCGCCGGTGTAGATCAAACCGGATCCGGTCGGGAAAAGTCTGAACGGTGCCAACAGATCGGCCGCGCTCGTGCAATGAACCGACGCCGCGGAACTCGTCTGGGTTTCCGGCGAGCTACCGGTGTCGTCGTCGTCTTTCTCCGACAATTTCTCCTCGATCTCATGTCCCCAGGACCTCCTGCCGTCGTCCAAAGTCATCGACGAGCCTCCGTTATTGTTGCCCTCCTCCCAGGACCACTTCCGCTCCTTGTCGCTGTCCAAGTCCTCCGACGAGGGACTCTTCGGATTCTGCTGCCGGCTCTCGCCCAACAAACGACTTATGCTGAACGGGTGACTCCTGGGCGATTCGTTCTGCAGCGTTCTCGAACTGGTCTGACTAGGGGGCGGGGAATCGGAGCATTCCGAATGCTCCAAACGACGGCCGTCGTTCACGTAATTACGCGGACTGCAACTTCCGGAATCAGAATCGTCCACGTTGATCTCCTCCGTCGCGTCCACGTCGCTGTCGCCGTGAATCGACATGACGATGCCTTCGATTGGATCTATTCCGTTGTCGTGATCCGTGAATCGCGATCCGTTTTAGACGATCAGAGAGAGATAAGTCGTTCACCGGAAGTTTCTTTCAACCATCATTCTGCACTTCACTTTTCTACGTTCGTCGTTGAATTTCTATTCGCCTGCGAACTCTCGACTACAAATGCGGATACTCATTAATTAAATGACACTTGACTTGAATTAGTAATCTGGATGCATCTTTAACCAACATTCGGCTCACTGTATACACCCGTTTGCGGCCTGACGGCCATGTAGTCCTCAAATTTGTAGTCAGAATATTTGTTAATGAGAAACTCGCGACGCAGCTAATAAACCGAATTGCGCCTACTTCTCGGACGAGTTTATTCACGCACCCATAACTGTCCTTGGCCACCGATCGGTCGATCCAAACACAAAGTCACAGCGGTAATTGATACACTTTTATTACTCCTTGTGTTCACATTTCCTCCGAGCAATGAACTCGTTCCCAATTTCTGTATACTCGTTCTACAGAAATGCACAGTTCAAATCACAGAATCGGTCTCATCGAAAGTTGCGTGTAGCCGGCGGACTTTTTGAATCTTCGCTCGACAACAATTAGACGCGTTGCCGATCACGAGAGTTCAAGTGCGGAGATTATACATATTTAGGTACATCCTCGGACTGTTTTTCTTTACAAAGAAAACGAAGACTTGGAGAGCGCGAAGATACTATGCACGGACGGAGGCAGAAAGGACGAGCGGCTCACGTGGCAGCTCGA
>SMSR01009211.1:64436-75171 GCA_019453355.1 Ceratina japonica | reverse complement strand
TATTGATAGGATTCTCATTGCCAGATTTCACTACTCGTTACAAAACACTTTTAATTGAATAATATTAACTTTTATGTCCATCGTAAGGACATCTTTATATTCTTAACACTAAATAACATTATTTCGTACTAATTTCTTTCTAAATTCATTGATAAATATGATATTTAACGAATTCAAATTTTTTTATCTAAGGCTGGTATCACGACAGAGCACCCATGTATAAGCATAGGACTAAAGTAGGTTGAGTACCGGAATGAATATGATAAAATCGTTTTGAAAATTATTTTAATCTACTAGTGAGAGCATGAAAAATATTGTGTTAAAGTTTCAGAATGATTGACAACGTAGTTTTGAAATAAATCTATGTGAAACTTATATCCTTATACAAGGGCTCTTATGAGAGATAGAAGAAATCTTGTTATTATTGTTAAATAGACTTGTTAAAAATGGTAAGATCGTTAAGAGTAAAAGTGTAATAGAATCTTGAAACATTTTTGAAGAATTTGAAACAAGAAAAATGCGAATTTACAACTGAATTGTTTCGATAATTGAACGAAAAGGAAACATATTGATAGGATTCTCGTTGCCAGATTTCACTACTCGCTACAAAACATTTTTAATTCAATAATATTAACTTTGATGTCCATCGCAAGGACATCTTTATATTCTTAACACTAAATAAAGTTATTTCGTACTAATTTCTTTCTAAATTCATTGATAGATACGATATTTAACGAATTCAAATTTTTTTATCTAAGGTTGTTATCACGACAGAGCACCCGTGTATAAGCATAGGACTACCCCTCTCACCGCTTGCCCCGCGATTGATCTACCCAACGTCCTTAACTGATTTCACATTTTTACAACACAATCAAACAATTAATTAAAAACAATTCCAGTTGTGTTCTGTTTTAATCGAAACACTGAATCAAATTTTATTATAAGTGCTTGACGTCTACAGAAAATACGCTTCACCAAAAGTACTAAATTGTCTTTAAAGTAGGTAACAAGCAAGAGATCGATGCGTGGTACACGTTCGTTTAATTTGTGTCGATTCGCATGTTAGAAAAAGTCCAGGCGAAAGATATAGACGAGAGCGCGAGCGGTCAGGTAGGCAGGCGAGGAGGCGAACGAACGCGTGCGGGTTGATTGAGACATCGGCGGAGCAGCTGTGACAGTTATCTGATTCATGGACATGCCGGGTATATTTTATGCCGTACGACCTATGAATACAGATCGATCGGTCGCGGGATAGCGGACCGGCCCGAAGGAGATCATAGGTGCCTCCGCGT
Source organism: Ceratina japonica (assembly GCA_019453355.1). Classification (NCBI taxonomy): domain Eukaryota; kingdom Metazoa; phylum Arthropoda; class Insecta; order Hymenoptera; family Apidae; genus Ceratina; species Ceratina japonica. The sequence continues at coordinate 73,879 of SMSR01009211.1, read as the reverse complement.
ATATGGATATATCAATTACAGGCCGCGCCACACGTATATATACCCCGTAAGTACACGCGAAGAGGAAGATGCGAGCGGGTCGCGTTAGAGAGGGGACGCGCGGCAGGATACATCGCATTACGATTCATCAGGCGTCCGGGTACCAGTTCCGCGAGGATCCGCGAGCAGATACCTATCTGGTAACGATCTACGTGATAAATCGCCGATTTGTATCGACGCTTCTCGTGTCGCCCGGTGCGGCGTAAATCGCAGCCGATACCCACCGACCGATCACAGTCATCTTCTTCAAATTAGGATTTCCTCTATTTTTATATACGACCGTTCAATATGTAAGCGCGAAAGTATTGGGGTATTAGAACGCGGGAAAGCTGTATCGCCACCTAGCTAATGGCATTCCTAATTATTAGGTACTCGAAATTGCGTCGAATATTCTCGAAGCAGGATCTGCGGCGTAGTTTTTGTAAGGAATAGAGAGATTAGTAGAATCGAGCGTAGAGTACAGATTGCGAGGGACTGCGTTACTGATACGAATACGAAAGTGTGGAAACGAAGGACTGTTCACCACAAATTAGTAATTTGAATTATTGTGGCCGATGGGCTGAGCCTTTCTTTATTAATTTCTTGTAATTAATCTACTCGGTATTAAACTGTATTATACTTATTTAATAATACTTAAAACGACCTGTTATTCTTGGACGAATGCCTCAACAAGAGTCAGTTTATTTCCATAAGATAATTGTAAAGTACAACGTTTGTATTATACTTATAGTTAATTAAAGTGTTTGTGTAATTAAATCTAGTTTATTAGAGAGAGTGATTTACCAAAAATTATTGTTCGGCCAAATCTTTTCCTATAAGAGCTTACAAATATTTCTAAAGAACTTCTGTGGATATTGAAATAAAAATGTTGTAAATGATGTCAATCGCGATATAACTGTTAGGAGCGCGGGAAAGCTGTATCGGAGAAAGTCAGGCTGCCGGAAGAAATCGTCTAAACGTTCTACTCGCGTGCACGGAGGTTTGGCGCGAAGATCCACGGATCCACCTCGGAGGTTCGCCGCATTAACATAAAAGTCGCGGCGCAGATTTATCGTCGCGTGTAAATAACGATCGTCAACGGAACGCGTTGCGCAACTACCGAAGGCGTCTCGTGGGCAAACGCGGGTATTAGCTGCATAGAGGAAACGTGAAGCGTGAACAGCCGCGTAATTGCGGGATAATAGAAGCCGGGCTTGTTTATCCCGATTATCATTATTTCATTTATACTCGATTATCTCCTAAAGTGAATTTTAATATCGATATCCAATTTTCTTAAGTAATAAGAGAATCTAAAGAATCTTTCATACTTCGTACCTTCCGATGTATGCTTTTTGATAAATGTATTCATATTTTCCGACGTATTTGTATTTATAGCGCGGAATTCCGAGTCATTTGTAAATAGATTAACGTTTTGCGATCGTTAGAGTGTTCTTGTCAGACGTAGTAGGTGTTTCGCGTCCAGTAAGCGTGAACAGCGGACGGCAGGCCAGTCATAGGACGGTTGGGACGTGAAACGAAACGCGAGAAACGTAGAAACGCGAGATATCGGCGTGGCAGAGGCTGGCAGCCAGGCACGTACGGAGATTGCGCTAATTAATGCCACGGGACCGGCGACGAGGTCGACGCTGCGCCGCTGATGTGCTGCCGCTAGGAACGACGCTGTTACTATGATAATTACCGGGAGAACGTGAGCCACCGTCTTAATTGGGACTACCGGAGCGAATTAATAACGCGACACCCAACGATGACCCCTCTCGCGACACCGCCCTGCTTCTATCCCCCATTGGCTCCTCTGATAGGAGCCTGACGTGTCCAATTTCATATCTTCGTTAAAAAAGCTGCGTATCGAAGTATTTACACCCCTAATTAACCCTTTGGGTACGGATTTATTTGAGAAAATATTTGCATGCGGAACGGATATAATTTTTGGTTGCTTGGAGTTGTATGTAAGAGCAGTACAGTTTACGTAAGAATTTATTTATTTCTAAGATATTGGTGACATATGTAGTAGTAAGATGTCTTCAAGTAATTAGAATTGCAAAACAAAAATAAATTAATATGTTTATAACAAACACAAGTGAATGACGTGTCTCAGACGTCAAATGTACCCAAGGGGTTAAAATATTAATGCTCTAACAGCATTCAAAATAATTTTAACAAAATTATGTACTTGAGAAATTGTAAAATAAAATTAAGGAGGTTCATCTGGTACATAGCAAGTCAAATACAAGTTATAGAAAAGGGGAGCTCGCTTGACTAGCGTACACGTTAATAACGGAAGTTATCTATTGCTGAAAGATGCAAATTTCATTTGTTGTGTTTATATATTTCTCGATTCATGGTCTACCACTCAATCTACCTAAATTANTCTAAAATATTGGTGACATATGTAGTATTAAGATGTCTTCAAGTAATTAGAATTGCAAAACAAAAATAAATTAATAACAACAAAATAAAACTAAAATGACGTGTCTCAGACGTCAAATGTACCCAAGGAGTTAATGCTCTAACAGCATTCAAAATAATTTTAACAAAATTATGTACTTGAGAAATTGTGAAATAAAATTAAGGAGGTTCATCTGGTACATAACAAGTCAAATACAAGTTATAGAAAAGGGGAGCTCGCTTGACTAGCGTACATGTTAATAACGGAAGTTATCTATTGCTGAGAGATGGGGATTTCGTTTGTTGTGTTTATATATTTCTCGATTCATAGTCACCCAATGTACCTAAATTTGCAATTAAAATATTCGTTAAATGTTACTCTTTAATATGACAAGTTTCATTCAAAACTGTCTGTCAGTACTTAATAAATTAGCGATAGAAGTCTAGGAAATCACTCTTTTCTACATGACTACATGTAAAATTGTAAAAAATATTGTAGTAAACCTAATTATTTATTGTAGTTGTAGTAATTATTTATTGTACTAATTACTTTACACCTTGTATAACGAATTTGCTTTGTGTTTAGCGTTGCTTAGTGACAAATATTTATTTAATGTTTAGCGTTGCTTAAAGGCAGACAGTCACTTTCCCCAAAATAACAGAAGTCGAGTCAGTCGGTCGATTGTGTCGTCGTTTACGAAGTCTTGTAGTCGATATTATTTCATGTACTGAAATATTCATTAAAGTTCTCCTTATACAGTTTCTAATTTAATCGGATGCATGTTTCCTCTCATTACATCTCTAATAAAATCCCACAATATTTCTATTAATATCTCATCATTAAGATATCCAAATGACCTAAAAATTTTTTTTAGGTATCCTGGTATTCTGTTATAGACTACCAAATTTTTTTTGGGAGATCTATCTGTTAATTCCTTAACCGGATGAACCTCCTTAAAAGAATTGCACGTGTCACTTTTTATTTCCCGTTCCATTGGGATATTTGCATAGTATTTGAGAGCGGAAACGCTCGAGATTGTAAAATCAAGGGAGAGAGAGAGAGAGAGAGAGAGAGAGATTTTAAGCGCGTGGTAGAAATAAAAGTGTTAATGGCGATGCGCCACCGCGGCAGTGGATGCATTCGCCAAGACGACGACGACGACGACGACGACGGCGTCGCGTCGCGTCATCCGCCTCCCTGTTCGCGTTGCTTGACGTCCATCGGACGGTTTTCGGGTACATGTGACGAGCACGTGTCTTAAACTGGTACATATCGGCTTTCGCCTCGGAATTAGTGAGCGAGGAAAGAGAGACACGGAGAAAGAGAGGCGTCGTCGTCGCGTCCGTCCCGGCGACGGAAGGGACCGACGGGACGATTTTACTCTTTTTGTCACCGTGTGCGGCGTCGCGACGCGTTTAAACTTTTCGTCATGCATCACGACGCGTTAACTCCCGTTTATTTCCAGTCTCTCCGGGGCTCTCGGCACCGCTGCAACATATTTATAACCTAATCGGGTGCGAACGCGTCGAAACTCGCCCGCTCTATATTTACGTTCGCTGCTCGTAGAAATTTCGATTTCGACGGGCCCACCTATCGGCTCCGTCCGCTCCGTCTGCTCGAGACTCCGGGAGGATCGACTCTTCGGATCCTCGCCAGGGCGTACGTTTAAACGGTTCGTTAATCGGGTAATTACCCCGACGAAGGAAACAGGAACGACGTGGAGCCGCGAGCTTTAATATCGACGATCCATCAGCCCGACGAGAGATTTACCCGCGACGTATGCTCCCGACGAACCGTATCCGCGGAGCGTGCATACACGCGTCGGACCAATGGCAAACAGTACGGTGGTTCTTGTTATAATACGAGAGAGTAAGCGACTCGTCCTGAGCCGCGGAAGGAACGCGGGGGGACGGAGGGTGGCTCAAGAGAAATGGGCGCCAGTGGCCAGTAATGAGCCAGAAAACTGGCGACAGCTCCGCTATGCCCCCTATATCCTATCCCAACGAGACGAGGCGCGATATTGTGCGACGCGGCGACGACGACGACGACGACGACGTTCTCTCGCGTCTAACTCCTCCTCGCACACGTTATCTCCGCCGCGCTTGTACGTGTGCGCGGTCGGGAATTCGTCGGTGTGGCGGTGCACGCGCGGGCCCATAATTCACCGGCGGCTGGCCCGCAGGCCCGTCTTGTTAGCGCCCCGCAGAAACCGAACTGAGGACCTCCTAACTATGATACCGTCTGCACCACCGATATACGCGGAGGGGCCGAGGTCCCGGGGATCCGCGCCGAGGAGAGCAACAGAAGAAAAACGACGAATAGACCAGCGGGGGAACTAAAGTCGGCGGAGGATAGAGAGAGAGAGAGAGAGGAGAGCTGGCTCACAAAGAGACGGGGTTAGAAGCGACGACGAACGTGGCGAGAACGGGGACGGGAATTGGGGAAAAGAAGAAGGAGATACCAAGATACTCCGTTCTGATCCTCTCCGGCTCCGCCAACGCGCATAAATGCATACCTATCTCCGACCGCATCTTCCCCGGCCCGGCGGAACGACCGAACGAAAAGAGCGCGTTATCGGTACTTCGACCTGATAAATCCCCCCACCGAAAGAATAATGAGTCGACATTATTCATGCTGACCCGTCAGCGTCGCTCGACCGACCGACCGACCGACCGACCGCGCGCCCATCTCTTCTCGCTCCTTTTTACCCCGGGCCCGAAACCGCGCGTAGAAGACGCGTCCCGCCATTAAGGGGTTCTTCCCGGCGACGACGCAACGCCCGGCACCGCGTTGGAATCGGCGGACCGATATTAGGAAGCCGCTTAACCAGAGGATCAAGTGGAATTCCGGGCCACGAGATCTCCCGTCGGCGTCGTTTGGTCGATAGACGAACCTTGCGAGACTTTCCGTATCAGCGCGAGCTCATAAATTATCCGGGGACACGGAAGCCGAGCGTGACGTCGTGTGCTCGGGACGAGGACCGGCCTCGAGGGGTCCTCTCACGAATTCGCATGATGACACGTCTTATTATCGTGTAACAAGAATTCCGAGTTTTTATCAAACTCGACTCCGTAAATAGAAACTTGACTTATTAAATATTTCTGGCATTTGATTTATTTTTTTAATCCGGAGAAACGTTTCAGAAATAATAATGAAAGGTAAGATTAAAAACTGGTAAAACATTTAAATTTTTTTATGGGAAATTCCTCGGCTTTTACTCTACGAAAACGGAATATATTCGTTATACTGACGGCAGGCACTTGACTTATTAAATACTTCTAGCATTTGATTTATTTTCTTAGTCCGAAGAAATATTCAGAAATAATAATGGAAGAAAAGATTCAAAACTGGTGAAACATTTAAATTTTTGTAAATACGAAGCTTGGGAAATTCCTCGGTTTTTTACTCTACGAAAACGGAATATATTCGTTATAAGGACGGCAGGCACTTGACTTATTAAATACTTCTAGCATTTGATTTATTTTCTTAATCCGAAAAAATATTCAGAAATAATAATGGAAGAAAAAAAATCAAAACTGGTGAAACATTTGTATTTCTGTAAATACGAAGCATTGGAAATTCCTCGGCTTTTCCTCGACGAAAACAGGACATATTCGTTATAAGGACGGCAGGCACTTGACTTATTAAATACTTCAACATTTGATTTACTTTTTTAACCCGAAGAATCGTTCCAGAAATAATAATAGAAGAAAAGATTCGAAACTGGTAAAAGATTTAAATTTTTTCATGGGAAATTCCTCGGTTTTTACTCTACGAAAACGGAATATATTCGTTGTACGGACGGCAGGCAGGGTAGCTGGCCTTTTCCGGTTTCAACAAACTTTCCATTATGCGTCGGATCCCGACGGGACGATACACGGTCACGCCCCCTTAACGCGCCCTTGCCCCAGAGGGATGTAAGTCACCGGAGCACTTAAGCGAGTTGAGAGACGAGGCTCGCCACTAAATAACGCGACGTCCAAGAGGCGAGCGCGCGTCCGACATAACTGGCTCGCCGTAACGTCACCCCATTCGCCCCAGCGTCTCATCTTTCCCCCGAAACTTCTAACACCCGAATCGATAATGGCAACTTCGCGCGCGCGGCCGAACTACGACCGAAAACTGTTGGGACAGAAAATCGGGGACTTCATTGAAAGGTAGAAATATTCGGAACGAGTTCTACCGAGTCTGCGAAAATGGAAACGGCCGGCGTAAATCACGTTTACAGCTCCGGCGTAGCTATCGACGGGTTTATGGGAAATTAAAGCCCCGTCGAGCGGGCTGCAAAGTCGCGTCATCATCGTCCGCTCGGTAACGGAGCAAAGCGGTAGTATGAGGACTTGTGACTAGAAAGCTGGTTTCGATCGTGATTGCCGAACGGCGAATTTGTCGCCGCGTGTTTTATTGTACGCGATGAAATTGGACGGAGTGGGCGAGAGCCGAACACCGCGGCTGGGAGGAGGAGGGGAGGAGGCGAGGAAACACGCGAAACCGGGACCGTAATAAAACGGGACGCGTGTGTTAAACGTGTCACTCAACGGTGTCACAGATAGATGCGACAACGATTCCCCGGCTACTGGCCGTAATATCGCAGCCGGCAAGAGTTTTGTTTCCTAACGAAACCGGAAATTGCGTCGCGGCACTGTGGAAATCGAGCAAAAATCCATTCGCTAACGCAATTCTCGCGCGCCAGTTCTCGATTCGTCAGACCAACAGGTAAGCAGCTGCGGGCTTACGCGAAACGCGTTACAGTAAAATCAGCGAGTAACATCTTGAAGACTTCCAGGTCTACCAGCATTGATTATGATACAATTCGCATAATATTACTGAAAAGAAAAGACGATTCCAAACATTAATTTATTTCTCCTGTCGTATTTTTAATACNTAATAAAACGGGACGCGTGTGTTAAACGTGTCACTCAACGGTGTCACAGATAGATGCGACAACGATTCCCCGGCTACTGGCCGTAATATCGCAGCCGGCAAGAGTTTTGTTTTCTAACGAAACCGGAAATTGCGTCGCGGCACTGTGGAAAAGCGAGCAAAAATCCATTCGCTAACGCAATTCTCGCGCGCCAGTTCTCGATTCGTCAGACCAACAGGTAAGCAGCTGCGGGCTTACGCGAAACGCGTTACAGTAAAATCAGCGAGTAACATCTTGAAGACTTCCAGGTCTACCAGCATTGATTATGATACAATTCGCATAATATTACTTAAAAGAAAAGACGATTCCAAACATTAATTTATTTCTCCTGTCGTATTTTTAATACTTCTGACGTTTCCAAGATTTTTCCTGATCGCCGACTGTATCAAATAATTCTCTGACGAAATCAGGCGCGCTTTATGGAACAGTTTGTAGCGGTATCGAATGGCTGCTCGAATCTCGAGGGCCCTTGGTCGGAAAACACAGCGCGGGTACCGAGTTCAGGCCGGTACTTACGATCAACTGGTGCAGCGAAGCATCGCCGGCGATACATCATCCGGAGAGCGCTTATCTCTCCCGGATCTGGTATCTCGTTGGACCCACGTTGGTCCCTATCGAACAATGCCTCGCGCGAGATTCTGCCTTGTTGCAGCGAGAGATCGCAGCCAGCCCCGGCTTCGGGGCTGCTGGCCATCGCGACGCGTTTTAAGCCATTAAAATTTTTGCAGGACGTCGCGGCGCACGCGATCCTTTAATCCCCGGGAAAGAACACGGCTGGATTTCAACGACCATAAATCTCCTCCTTTTATATTCGCCGGAGACAAGTTCTCTAAATTACTTATAGAATAACGGAGAAAAATATGCTTTCTTTCTAACATCGCAATTTTCTAATTAAAAAAAAAAAACCATTGGTATTCGCGAGAGAACCCGAGTCGGAAATTTAACTATAATTTGAATTTTCTAAACCTAAATGTACCCCAGTTTAGGTCTATTAGATCTAAAAAATAGAACTAGTAGAGTTATCTCAGAATTTGATATAACTCTAATCAGAACCTGTAAGTCCCTACAAAAATCTCAAATATTTTAGGCCTTAAGAACCTTCAGTTCGTTCACGAAAGTAGTTAGAATTTAGTTCTCCAAGTAAGAGATAGAAACCTGAAGGCCTATTTAAGGGTTTATAAGATTTTTTTAGGATCTTCTGAAATATTTATTGTGTTATATAAAATTATTTTACAAACTATGCGCATTTGAATCTGATATGCATCTGAAATTAATTATTCTCTTTATTCTTATACTTCCTATTATAAATTTTAAAAAAGGCTTTCAAACAATCTAATTTATACAATAGAATTTTTTTTATACAGCAACGAAGCGAAAGTTTGTGTTATTTGTTTAGAAAAATTGTTAAATAAAAATAATAATAATTTCGCCATAAATTGGGTGAACGTAAAAGAGATTCTTGATCTAGAATATGAGCCAAAAAAACGTAGGTATCATGGGATCCTCTCAGTGCACATGTCCTCAATTGTTGCCAGCCAATGGACTTTTGAGGACAAATGTTAGGTTTCATAAATACTAGTGTGAACCTACAGGATCTTTTCCTAAACTCTTGAAGTAAGACTTGAGGGACTAAATTATATTTGATAAACTTTATTTTAGATCTATATCCTTTATAAGCGGACATAACGACTAGATATAGGTTCAAATTAGAGTTAAAAATGTACTCTTACATTCCTATGCTCAAGATATGATTTCGACCTCCATATCCTTTTGTAGGATAAATCGGTTCAAAACCATAATTACTTTTTCGACTCAGGCTCTTATATTCCTATGCTCAAGATATGATTTCGACCTCCATATTCTTCTGTAGGATAAATCGGTTCAAAACCATAATTACTTTTTCGACTCGGGCTCTTATATTCCTATGCTCAAGATTTGATTTCGACCTCCATATCCTTTTGTAGGATAAATCGGTTCAAAACCATAATTACTTTTTCGACTCGGGCTCTTATATTCCTCTGCTCAAGATATGATTTCGACCTCCATATCCTTCTGTAGGATAAATCGGTTCAAAACCATAATTACTTTTTCGAC
>SMSR01009211.1:41342-54612 GCA_019453355.1 Ceratina japonica | reverse complement strand
AAAAAAAAAAAAGAAACGCGGGAACAACGAGGATCATTGTACTCTCGTGAATCGAACGCGACGGATTCCGTGTACGATGGAATGTAACGCCGTAATAACACGGCGAGCGTACCGGTAATATCGGCTGAGGTATATGCCGGCCCTCTTGTACCAACGATGTAAACGCACGCGGCTACGTTCTAATAGATATACCTCGGCCTCCTCCTCCGCCGCGGCGCGTATACCTTCGGCAATGAGCATCGAACATACTTTAACCTAACGTCGAACAGGGACTCGAACGACCGTTCGATGCGGCATGCTGAGCCGAGGGTCGGGATTCTGTGTGTACACGCGGCGAAAGAACCCGCAGGCAGTTACTTTCTTGAAAACGTTGTTCCTGTCCGTTGCACGCGTTTCGAGAATACACCGAGGAATTCCTTTCGAAATGCAAGCGCGTGGACGTTCACGCGTCGCGATAACGTTTCCCGTTCAACGCGTTCGAAGAACGCGTGTCAACGCAACTTGTAATTTGTTTGCTATGCCTGCCGTTCGTATCTATTCATCTCGAACAGCTATTATTTGTTTACCGAGAAATATTTATTAAAAATGATGTCAGAACGTTTAGCAAAGAACGAGTACAACGTTTGAGCTTAAAAAACGTGAACTTGAACTCGGATTAAAATTAAGTTGATAGAAAATTTGTTAAACCGATCTGATATGTGTACGATCGTGTAGAACAACGATTGTCTTGCCAATTACAGTAATTTATTAATTAAAATTAGAATAGTTCTTAAAATTCAGGGGCTCGAGACAATTTTAATCCTTTCGCAACAAGTACAGTTTGCATATATTTTTTTTTGTTTTTGTTTTCTATTTATATTATTGTAATTATACATTTTTATTTTGTTTCTGTTTATTGCGTGAATTTTTAATTTGATGTAAAAGATGTTAATCTGTTTTGTTTTTCTGAGCGATATATGTATTAACATTACATGGCGACTGTTAACAAGCCCTCTTTCTCGCACTTATGTACTTTGGGTATTATTGCCCGTATATTATGAAATAAATAAATAAATAAATAAATATCTTCATCCCAGACTGTCAAAATTGTCAGCAACCGTTGTAAATAACTTCTAAAAGCAGATGAAGACGTGAAATTATTATCGGTTATCCCGGCCGAGAAGTTTTCACAATTTTCGCGTCGAAAGTGCCAAGAATTTAGCGTGGCCGTTGTTTCGAACTCGCGCCATTACACTGGCTCTCCGTGCCTCTATCCTCCGCCTGTTGACCTTCGGCGTCCATTGTAATCGACGAGGCCGGTGCGCGCATTGTGCCCCGACACAATAATAATTGCGCTAATGACCGCGCTCGAAAAGCGCTTCGTAATCGGTGGGTCGGAGCCCGTTCAGCCTCTTCAGTCATCTCCGAAAGTATCCCGCGAAGCCGTTTAAAAGTTTCGCCGGTCGAATCTCTTAAAAAAGTGCAAGTTGCAATCCGTAATAAACGGTCCCTCGTCGAATCGGTTCGCGTATCGTAGAAGGACCCGTGTGCGAATCTCAGTTTGGACACGCGAGAAGCATTAAAATCGTTCACGTTTACACGACGACCAGTCGGATTATAATTCAACCCCTCGTGACCCTTCGCACACGCGGGCGACGGAACGAGAGGGGGATAAAAACTGAAGGAGGAAGCCCGACGAATATCCACCTTTGTCGAGCAANAATAAACGGTCCCTCGTCGAATCGGTTCGCGTATCGTAGAAGGACCCGTGCGAATCTCAGTTTGGACACGCGAGAAGCATTAAAATCGTTCACGTTTACACGACGACCGGTCGGATTATAATTCAACCCCTTGTGACCCTTCGCACACGCGGGCGACGGAACGAGAGGTNAATAAACGGTCCCTCGTCGAATCGGTTCGCGTATCGTAGAAGGACCCGTGTGCGAATCTCAGTTTGGACACGCGAGAAGCATTAAAATCGTTCACGTTTACACGACGACCAGTCGGATTATAATTCAACCCCTCGTGACCCTTCGCACACGCGGGCGACGGAACGAGAGGGNCGTTGTACCCGACGCGCGTACAAAGCCGAAACCTTTTGTACAAATCTCTTAAAAAAAGTCCAAAGTCGTGTACCAATATCGCTGTTGCGGTAACAATGGATCAGAACCTCGACTATCAATTTGAAAATCACGTATCGACGGAGCTTCGAGAATCTAGCGAATNTAGCGGGAGGAAAAAAAATGAATCTATCCAGACGCAGACGAAATTAAAAGGGGGACAGAGGTGGGGGTAATGAAAGAACGGACAAAATGAAAGAGACGGGGGAGGCGGCAGGAGCAGCGACCTCCGTTGAACTCGGTGCTCGTCACACGGGCCTCCTCCTCCTCCTCCTCCCCTGACGGGGTCCGCGTACACGTTAAAGGGATAACCGTGGACACGCGTGTGAGAACGGAACGTGCATTCCTAGGACGCACGGTTAACGTACATAGGAAACCGGGTAGGATACGCCACGCGGGGGCACTCTCTTCATTTCCAGGCTGTCACGAGCAGAAGAAGATTCGGCCTGCGTTTGACAGCCCCAGNAGCAGCGACCTCCGTTGAACTCGGTGCTCGTCACACGGGCCTCCTCCTCCCCCGACGGGGTCCGCGTACACGTTAAAGGGATAACCGTGGACACGCGTGTGAGAACGGAACGTGCATTCCTAGGACGCACGGTTAACGTACATAGGAAACCGGGTAGGATACGCCACGCGGGGGCACTCTCTTCATTTCCAGGCTGTCACGAGCAGAAGAAGATTCGGCCTGCGTTTGACAGCCCCAGGGTCTGGGTTGGGTGCTGCCGCTGCCGCTGCCGCTGCTGCTGCTGCTGCTGCCTGCCTGCCGGGGCTGGGCCGTAGAGGTTGGGAGAGAACTCCGTGCAGGGGCACGTTCGAGGTGGATGGCGCGGAGGTGGATGGAGGCGCACCAGAGAAAGGGAAAGAGAGCAAAACAGAGGGAAGATGAAGGGGGCGAGAGAGGCGGAGGATAGAAAGAGAGAAAGAGAACAAGTTGGCGTGTGCCCATGTGCCGGTACCACCGATTGTACCGTTCTGTACCGTGCTACATCGAGAAACCACCCTTCCCTTCTGGCCTCCCTCTATTTCATATAGCTTCGACTCACCCTCCGCTAGCACACTTTCAAGCTATATTCGTCTCTTCCACGATCTTTTTTTTTTTTTTTCGTGTTTTGTCCCTCCGTTTCTCCGTGTATATTTTCCCGGCACGTTCCGTCCCTCCCCGTCGCTCTCCCTTTCCGTCTTCCCGCTTCTACCGTCCCCGATGATGCAGTCCCTTTCGTAAATTCCACGTTTTAATTATTCCACCGTGTCCCTGTCCTTTGTCCTTCGGTGTAGCTCGAACGTATCGTTCGAGGTGTACAAAACGCGCGCTCGCGAGCGACTCTACATCCGCTCGTTGCTTACCGAGAGTCATAGAGCGGACTATCTCGGGTGAGGAATGGTCTCGGGCGAACGAGTTTATCCAGCTATTACGCCCAGATGGTGCAACGACGCGTTACCCCGTTCCCGGTGACGAACTACGGTCGCTCGGATTTTCATATTTTCGGAAATAACCGGGAGCGAGCGAGGCGTTGCGCCGCGCCGCCGTGAAAATAAAGACGCGCCGCGCTGCCGGAGTAACCGATAACGGCGCGAGGGCGAGAGGAAGAAGCGGAGGGTACGCGCGGAACACGGAGTAGACGGGAAACGCAGATGCAACGTCGACTGCTGTTTAATATCGGAGCCGCACATGGGCGCTCCGAGACACATTTCACTAATATTGCACTCCGGGCCAGCCAACAACCACCGAGCCGAGAGGAACGGAGTCGCGCGACGACCGAGTCACACACGCTACACGTATCTCACCGTATTAATATATTCACTAGGTATGAATATTGCAGAGAGAGAGAGAGAGAGCGAGAGGGGAACGGAAGAAACGGGGAGTATATAGATACCAAAAGACAGAACAGAGGAATCAGCATATAGAAAGAGAGAAATGGCGCAGTCTCACAGCTAAACCATTGTGCCTATCTCTTCGACTTCATGAAATCTGTGGCTCTATCTCTTTCTCCCCGCGCCCCCTCTTCACCCGTTTCTCTCTCGACTATTACTGTTATGTATGACTCCACCTCTCGCTCCTCTCTCGCTCCGCCGCTATCTCTCATTGTTCCGCGACAGAGCTTTGTGCTTTGTGCCTCCCGCAACTCCGGAACTATTTCCGTGCCTTTGAGTAAGGAACTAATGAATACGGACCGTGGATAGCGGCACGCCTATGTATATCCACTGCGACGTGTATCACGTTTATCGGGCTGTCGCCTTCCTTCTTCGTCTCCTTATACTTCCCTCTCTCCTTGCCCATTCTTTTACCGGGGACCCTTTTAACTCGCCGTATCGTCACGTGACGACCCGATTGTTCCAACGATCCGCAACCTCCCCCAGTCCATTCTCTATATCTTCGCGTCCCCCCGCGCCTTTAGTCCTCCTCCTCCTCCTCCTACGGTCCCGACTTTCTTCCAGACACCGAACGCAATTTCTCAAGTTAGTCACTTTCACAAGAATGTATCGTGACGGTACGGTCCTCTTTTTTTTTTTTCCTCCCCGATCTCGTCCGAAAATAGCGCTCGCAGTCGATGTAAATTTTCATGGTCTCTCCGCCGGTTCCCCTTCTGTCCGAGGAGTTCTCCTCCTACCTCGGGGCCCCCGCGCGCGTTCGCCGGTGCAGTTTCGACGGAACGTTTCCAGCCGAGGCGTTTTCTGCCTCCATGGGAACCAATTACCCTCCCACCCTCTCGCAAGAATGGCCGCCCCTTTGGGCGATGGTCGCCGGTATGCGAGCCGCGTCCCTTGCGAACTGACTGCGTGCACGCGTGTCTACGCCAGCGCACGCGTTGCAACGCGTTTATAAATGGACACCGAGCCCTTTCAATCTACCGCTTCGACGAAAGTATTAATTGATATAACGTCGTAAAATGAATTGTTATTATTTGCATGTAAGTGAACGCGATCCTAAAATTTGCGACGCGAATTTCGTTTGAGAAGTTCCGCAACAATTGGACGTCGGAACGGCACGGAGCGAGAGACCCGGTGCTCCGCGAGCTTATTTATATTTCACATATTTACCTACGTGCGTACATACGTAAGAGCCGGCATACATAGACGTGTGTCCGGTTCCTCGGTAAGAGCGGTTCCACAGGAAACCCGGCTCGCCGGGGGATAGAGGGAAGAAAGAGGGCCAGAAGGAACCGCGGCGAACGGCCGAGAGAGACGCCGCGACGGTGATGGATCGTCCAATCAGTGCCGCGAGATGGAGCACGGGAGAAACGGAAAGGGAACGGAGAGAGAATGAAAGAGCCGGAGAATCTTCTCCACCTATGGCATGGTGCGCGCCGGACGAGAGGAGAGGAGAGGCGAGAGAGGTCATGGTCGGGTCGGTCTCCTGCTAATCGAAGAACACGAGGTGGCCCTGTGCGGCCGCACCGGAGAGAGAGAAACCCTGCCTTCTCCCGCCGTATATACCTTCGCCGCGGAGTCTGAACCCCGACTATTGTATAATCCCTGCCAACTCCTTTCTCAGAAACCGATGGTCATCGTGATAATCGGCGGAGTATGGAATTTGGTGCCTCGTACCGTCAATCGGAAAGCCAAAAATGAAAACCGAAACCGGCTTTTATAAACTGACGGCAAACGTTGTACCCGACGCGCGTACAAAGCCGAAACCTTTTATACAAATCTCTTAAAAAAAGTCCAAAGTCGTGTACCAATATCGCTGTTGCGGTAGCAATGGATCAGAACCTCGACTATCAATTTGAAAATCACGTATCGACGGAGCTTCGAGACTCTCGCGAAGTCTTTTAGAAAATTTCGTCACACGATCATTTGTTTTAAGGAGGTTCATCCGGTTAAGGAATTAACAGATAGATCTCTAAAAAAAATTTGATAGTCTGTAACAGTATACCAGGGTACCTCAAAAAAATTTGTAAGTCATTTGGATACCTTAATGATGAGATATTGATATAAATATTTTTTACAATTTTGTAGTCATATGGCAAAGAGTGATTTCCCAGAATTCTATCGCTAATTTATTAGATATTGACAGACAGTTTTGATTGAAACTTATTACCATATTAAAGAGGAACATTTAACGAATATTTTAACTCCTTGGGTACGGATTAATTTGAGAAAATATTTGCATGTGGAACGGATATAATTTTTGGTTCCTTGGAGTAGTATGTAAAAGCAGTAAATTTTACGTAAGAATTTATTTATTTCTAAAATATTGGTGACATATGTAGTATTAAGATGTCTTCAAGTAATTAGAATTGCAAAACAACGTAGTCTCTTTCCTAATATTATGCTTATAACAAACAAAAGTGAATGACGTGTCTCAGACGTCAAATGTACCCAACGGGTTAATTGCAAATTTAGGTAGATTGGGTGACTATGAATCGAGAAATATATAAACACAACTAACGAAGTGTGCATCTTTCAGCAATAGGTAACCTCCGTTATTAACATGTACGCTAGTCAAGCAAGCTCCCCTTTTCTGTAACTTGCATTTGACTTGCTATGTACCAAATGAACCTCCTTAAGGACGGCTTGCAATGTTAGGGGAGTCTGCAATTAGACTTGTGGTAGCTCGCTTTTAAGGCGAGTTAATTATAAGACCGCATCGATCACCGTGCGAGACAACGTTCCACGATTTTCTCCGGATCGCGACGTACCAGTTGGAACGGACTAGGCAGGAGGAGGTGGAGGAGGTGGTGCGGTTACGAGGGTTGGACCGAAGGGTCGCGGACCGTGAGCTCGAACATCGTTCAAACCACCGCGTCGCACAATAGCGGAGGGGTTGTACCAGAGAGATCCGCGTTGTACCAAGAGATCCCGTTCGAAGCTCGAGTGTTCGCGCGCGGAACGCGGCGCAATAGCGTAGACAGCGTCGAAGTCTATCGACGAATTCGGGATGAACGGAAAGAATTTCACTCCCGCTCGTTCAGGTGAACCTCGCCCGGCGAGCGAGCGAACGACGGAACAGAAAGCGAGGGAATAAATTTCGGTCCGAGTGAAAGCACAAAACAGCGCCGTTCTTAGCGTTATTACCTCGCAGAATTCCGATATCCGGCTCGGGGATCGACAGCCCCTGTTCGAGGGGGTAAAAGGATGAGAAAAAAGCACGCTATCGGAATCGACTACGCCACTGGTCACGGAGAGAACGCCGAAAGAGGGAAAGAGAGTGGAGAGAGGGCGGCTAACAATGGCCGCCAACCAAAACATCCGATAAATCTAACCGGCCTGGACCTCAAGCCCCGAGGGGTTTTAAACTCTCTCACCCCGGAACACCGCCGACGCGGGCGCAACCCTTACATTACGCTACACTCGCTCCCGGAACGGGGAGCCATGCCGTGTGCCATTGCAGCGAGGGTGGCGAAGGAGGAGGAGAGGGTCAGAGAGAGCCTAGAGCGCACCGGTTACGTGCAACGCTGGGGTAGGGCGAGGGGGTGGCCGAGGGGGTTGATATGCGACCCACGAAAAACCAAACAGAGAGAATTCCGTCCCGGCTCGCCCCTCTTCGCCCTCGACGTACCTCCCCAGAGTCCCTTATACCTCTCGACTAACCCCCCACACACCCCGTTTCGGGACCGTAACGAGATCTCCCATGAGTGAGCGGTCAAGTAGCATTTCGACGGAATTTCAACGAATTCGTTGGACGCGACCGCGTCGTAATTTATCCCCGCCTCGCACCCCAATTTTCCCTGTATCCCTCTCTCTCTCTCTCTCTCTCTCGCTCCTTCCTTCGAACACTGAAATTCCATCGTGCGAAGAAGCGGAACGGGTCGAACCGGCCGTTTCTTTCGCGGTCGTATTTATTTAAAACCGAGGGAAGTTTAAAGCGTCGTTTGAATCTCTCGGCGACGACGCGCGCGACCCAGTTCGAGCTACGCGACGCAATAAACACGTCTCTCCTTCGAACAGGGGAGGTGAAGGGGAAAAAAACGATATATAGAGAGAGGATGCGCGGTACCGATAACCCCGCGTCTCCCGCCGAGATCTCGGCTAATCTATTTCCTCGAGAGAACGATCTCCGGCCGTGCCTGTCGGACAGTCTCTATCCCCTGTCGAGATAAACAAAGCAAACGGGATTGACGTCAAGATTCTTGTTGCCGTTTAACGCAACCGGGAAAAATCTCACCAGCGTCCGGGCCGGGAGGAAATTAGAACGAGGTCGCCAAACATGTTTCGGCGCGCTAATATCTTACTTGGCTCCGGACGCGCCGCGAGAAAATAGTCTCATTTAAAAATATAAGATTTATTATTGACGAAGTGAAAAGACCCAGTCGAGAATCGAAAGTAACCAATGAATAAACTGAACCGAATATAAAGATGAATCAATAAAAAAGTAGAAAAATTTGTTCGACGCTCGCAAGTAAATAAATTAGATTTGTTCAGTACTAAAATGAAAGAATCAATAAAAAAATAGTAAAATTTGTTCCACGCTCCTAACTAAATAAATTAGATTTGTTCAGTACTAAAATCGATAAATAGTGAATTATTTTGAGCNAAATCTCACCAGCGTCCGGGCCGGGAGGAAATTAGAACGAGGTCGCCAAACATGTTTCGGCGCGCTAATATCTTACTTGGCTCCGGACGCGCCGCGAGAAAATAGTTTCATTTAAAAATATAAGATGTATTATTGACAAAGTGAAAAGACCCAGTCGAGAATCGAAAGTAACCAATGAATAAACTGAACCGAATATAAAGATGAATCAATAAAAAAGTAGAAAAATGTGTTCGACGCTCGCAAGTAAATAAATTAGATTTGTTCAGTATTAAAATGAAAGAATCAATAAAAAAATAGAAAAATTTGTTCCACGCTCACGAGTAAATAAATTAGATTTGTTCAGTACTAAAATCGATAAATAGTGAATTATTTTGAGTGACAGTTTTTCCATTGCCTCTCTCGGTACTCGAGAATAATTTCGATTCTGTGAACGCGCGGAGAGTTAACCAACGACTGCTGGAATCCAGAGATTCCTCAAGACATTCGTACATAATCAGTTTCGCGGAGGTGCACGGTCGCGGATCTCCTCTCTTTGGTTGATCGGCGAGCCACGTTTCCGCGTCGGAGAATGCCGATTGCTTTTAAACTACGTGCGCTTGAGCCATCACGCGCGCTTCCAAACACGTTCTCCTCCGCTTGACGAGCAGAGATTCAAACCTGGGCATCGGAACTTTCAATTTACTTTCGAACTTGTCGGGTTGAAAGTTCATACTACGAAATGGCGTAATCAAATGAGCCACGCGAAGTCATTGTACTAAGGTTACAGTATTTCAATTGATTTGAAAAAGTGAAAAGATATCGGAATCGTTTGTGCATAACATTAATTCGGATGATGTCGAATATAATATTCGATGTCACGTTCGTTAAAAGAAACTTTCCATTTCCGATTCAATTACAGGGACTTTTCTATTAGCTTGAAATTCGTTTGACAGCCGGCTGGATATTATTTCGAGAAATTCGGTTGTTCGCGTGGGCGAAAGGCACGGCCGGTTAAATTGCGCCGGTGGCAACGGCGATTCGAAAATTTTGCACAAAGGGTGGGGCCGCGCGTGAATTGCAATCGTTGCCGCACGCGGTCCTATTAACGAGCTGCTAGGAAATAGTCATTATTAATAACCGGCGCATCCTGGAACACAAAATTTATCCCGCGCTTCCGACCGGTCGTTTAATTCAGTCAACCGATATCGGTCGTATTCAAAAACGCTGCCTGGCCCGAGCGACCTGGCCGCAGAGAGACGCGTCCGGGGGAAAGATTATGAACGCATAAATCAAAAATTAGCATTAACGATTCATTATTAACAGTCGAGCTGCGCGGGCCGAGATAAAATTTATCCCCAGCGTTTCCGTATTTCCGATTAATTAATGCGGCTCCCCCGGCGCTTTTTAAACAACAACATTAACGCACCGCAGCGGAACAGTCTGACGTTTTAACGAATGAACACGGCACGAGAGCCGATGGACGTACGGAACGTTCCGAACAATAATAATAATAATAATCCTCGGCGATATCGAGCAAAAACGAATAATAAATCCGAAACGCTTTTGGCAGAGTTAAAAACGCTTAAGACACAAACAGGGGAGAAGCAAAACAACAATAACCCTTAACCCCACACGCGTATTATGATCAACCGAATAAAGGAGTTTTTTCATCGACATAAATTAGGTAAATCGAAATGCCTTTTACCACTCATTATTCCGTTCACAATGAGCCGCGCTACACATATTATTTACCCTCTATTTTGCTCGCGGCTCCCTGTTACCTGTCCATCAAACTTCTCAAAGCTTCCGCACTCCGCACCGTAATTACA
Organism: Ceratina japonica; assembly: GCA_019453355.1. Taxonomy (NCBI): domain Eukaryota; kingdom Metazoa; phylum Arthropoda; class Insecta; order Hymenoptera; family Apidae; genus Ceratina; species Ceratina japonica. Next base: position 44,230 of record SMSR01009211.1, on the reverse strand, counting down.
ATTAAACGCCGTTCAACCCCTGTGTGTGCAGCTATCGCGTCGATATCTCGGTTTGCCCGGCGCGATAAAGCCCGGCGTGCCATTTACCTGCCGCGGTCGCCGGAGAAGAAAAGATTCTCGCGGAAAAGAGCAAAAAGAAAAGAGACCGAAAGCTTTCTCGAAAGTCCAGCTTCCTCTTCCTCCCGCGGATCGCCTCGCGCCGGTGGTTCTCCCGCGTCGTGGGCGAAAGGAAGAGAGTTCGGAACGGAGAGAGAGAGAGAGAGAGAGGCGAGCGAACAGGACGAGGGACCAGAAAGAGGGACAGACAGGTCGGTCCGAGAGAGGAACTCGCGGCTGCCATGGTTACCGTCGCATTCCCGCCTCGCCTCGTTGCCATGGAGACGCCTCGCGGTCCTCTCTTTCCGCCCTGACGGCTGCCCTCTGCCCGTCTCCTTCGTCCTCCCGGAGAGACCGCGCGCTCCTCTCCCTCCCCCGCGTTGGAACGGTTCCTCTCTCCTGCTCGCTCCGATCCTCTCCCCGTCGCGTCGCGCCAACTCGCTCAAGCTTCTCCTCTACCTCCGGCATTCGCTCATATTCCCTCCGTTCCTTTGAACGAACCGGGCGAAGAGAGGAGCCCGAGGAGAGAAACGGCGGATAGGACAGCCGGAGAAAAGAAGAGGAGAGCGCACGCATGCGCCATATACCTTGCCTCCTGACAACGAGAGCCTCCTCTGGACGTCTCTCCCGTGCTCTTCGGATCGTTCGATTAGTTATCGACTGAAAGTGATTTACGTTCCCTTATCGGGTCGCTCCTTGGCGGCCGCGTAATTTAATTAAAGGAGAAATCGAAGATAGACAGCCGGCCGATCGTTTCCGCGAGAATTGGACAGCCACCGATACCCATCGATGCTCGACATTCTGAAGCGCCATCGGGGACACCCCGCGTTCAAACGAGAATATTTCCAAACGCTATACACATGCCTAAAAATATCTCTTTTTTTTCTGCTTTTTATATACCGAGCCTGAGAATATCGTCGACAGAGGCAGAACGATGTTGCGACACGGTTCGCGATGGAGCCAGAGGTGGTTATGTGTACGCGTCGCGGCCCGATAGACAGGCGGAGGTGTAAGCGGCTTGCTTTATAAGCCCCGACTCTGATTGGCCGTCGCGTCACCCGATATCAATATTTATTCAACGCGGCGAATGCCCGAGGCGCGATTAAAACTTGTTTATGCCGCGAACGATTGCGCTCCTCCCACTAGGTTACCCTACCTACATCGCGCCTGTTCCCTATCTACGCGATTACCATGCTTCCACCAGAGCACGCATTCATCGCGTCTGCCTTTCATTCATTCAATTAATTCCCTCCCGTTTTCCAAAAACTGATAAACCGTGGAGCACGATTTTCTATATAAATCTAACTTGTTTACAATTTTTAATAAATACACTGTAGTTTTTTACTAAAAAAATGTTGAGAAATAATAAATTAAAGATGATGAAGTGACTTACCAGGGCTACCGAGGAAGACAGAAGAGTAAAGACGACGAGCGTCGTTCGCCGCTCGTTGCGCGTCCGGCGGCGAACTCCATTCTCTACGCGGACACCATTTACCTGAAGCAAAAAAACAAATACCGTTAATATCATAGACCGGTTGCCGCATTACAACAATAAAATAAAAATCCGAATAAAAGAAAATCGCAACATATAAATTTTCCTTGAAAGAGTAGCAATTGAATTGCGAGGAACAAACGCTTAGAACACCGTGTAAAAAAATCAGGAGGTTATTGCTCGAAGTTGTGGAAAGAATGCATCGCTTACGTACAAAGGGGGCAAAGAATTCGTGATCGCTCGCATCACGAGTTCGATCGGGTAGATTCTATCGCGTGCTGCTCCATATATATCCCGCTATACCTCTTTCGTTCCTTTTTTTTTTTACCCGGCATGCGATCCTCGCCCCGCGCCGCTCCCGGCCAAGAATAATCGCGCAATTATAATAATTAGATAAACGCGCGAGGAGAGCTTGTTGCGCCGAGGGCCGGCACTCGGTGAAACGAGCTCGGGACGCGTCGCGTACGACAGATTCGACGGCGATACTGCGATCCCGTATTTCGCAATTAAATTGTCGTCGATTAATATAAGCCGTCGTCGGTCGATTTCCCTTTTTCTTTTCTAACGGCGGCGAGCTGCATGGATAGCGCGAGGGAAATATAATCGGAGACGTTGGGGCGCGGCGCGGAAAAAGGAGAGGAGGGAAATAATCGAAACGCGGACGCGATTAACGCGCGCGGCCGACCCGGGAGAGCGAGAGAGACTGATTTATAACGCGGACAGAGGAACGAGGTATTGCAATTTTCCGGATGCGAAAATAGGAAAGGTATGTACTTTATTTCCAGGGAGATCCCGGCTGAATGAGGATACACGGTATAAGAAAGGGTGGCACCGGGGGATAAGAGTAAGCCGCGGAGCGAAGTAATTTCACACGGGAGAGTAGGGTCTCTCTCTCTTCGGCCGGCGCGCCGGATCCGGCGGAGCTGCAGTCTTATCTACGGAAATATAGCGGCCATCCCCCTCGGCGAAAATTATATTCTTGAAAAGCAGAAAATTGCTTCAGAGACCAAGCGCACCGATATTACTCCTGGTCTATACATCGCACCCACGCGTTGCGCTAAAATAAATAAAAAAATCACCCTGCGATATAATTAATTCGTTCGTTTCCTAAACGGATACAACGCGGCGAATCGATTACGCAGCAGTTACAAGATGATACTTAAATTCTTGGCCCGTCGAAGGGGTCAAGTGAAGCGCGCGCCGCTATTTTGACTGTTGGTTTTGACAGGTCGGTGAAAAAGCACGTTTGCGAGACGGTTGCGCCGACGTAACGTTCGTGGCCAGGAGGAGGAGGAGGAGG
>SMSR01009211.1:20758-41267 GCA_019453355.1 Ceratina japonica | reverse complement strand
ACCCGGCATGCGATCCTCGCCCCGCGCCGCTCCCGGCCAAGAATAATCGCGCAATTATAATAATTAGATAAACGCGCGAGGAGAGCTTGTTGCGCCGAGGGCCGGCACTCGGTGAAACGAGCTCGGGACGCGTCGCGTACGACAGATTCGACGGCGATACTGCGATCCCGTATTTCGCAATTAAATTGTCGTCGATTAATATAAGCCGTCGTCGGTCGATTTCCCTTTTTCTTTTCTAACGGCGGCGAGCTGCATGGATAGCGCGAGGGAAATATAATCGGAGACGTTGGGGCGCGGCGCGGAAAAAGGAGAGGAGGGAAATAATCGAAACGCGGACGCGATTAACGCGCGCGGCCGACCCGGGAGAGCGAGAGAGACTGATTTATAACGCGGACAGAGGAACGAGGTATTGCAATTTTCCGGATGCGAAAATAGGAAAGGTATGTACTTTATTTCCAGGGAGATCCCGGCTGAATGAGGATACACGGTATAAGAAAGGGTGGCACCGGGGGATAAGAGTAAGCCGCGGAGCGAAGTAATTTCACACGGGAGAGTAGGGTCTCTCTCTCTTCGGCCGGCGCGCCGGATCCGGCGGAGCTGCAGTCTTATCTACGGAAATATAGCGGCCATCCCCCTCGGCGAAAATTATATTCTTGAAAAGCAGAAAATTGCTTCAGAGACCAAGCGCACCGATATTACTCCTGGTCTATACATCGCACCCACGCGTTGCGCTAAAATAAATAAAAAAATCACCCTGCGATATAATTAATTCGTTCGTTTCCTAAACGGATACAACGCGGCGAATCGATTACGCAGCAGTTACAAGATGATACTTAAATTCTTGGCCCGTCGAAGGGGTCAAGTGAAGCGCGCGCCGCTATTTTGACTGTTGGTTTTGACAGGTCGGTGAAAAAGCACGTTTGCGAGACGGTTGCGCCGACCTAACGTTCGTGGCCAGGAGGAGGAGGAGGAGGAGGTCTGTCTCTTTCCGGAGGGCTTAATGGATTAAAAAACGCGGCCGGAATTCTAATTCCAGGGCCCGAGGAGAAGGCGCGTTTAACCCAACGTTACGGTTATGGTTAGTCGCGTTAATTTGTGGCCCGGCCAAATGACAGGGCCGAACCAGTGATTCGAAAGTAATGGTTATCCCCGGCGCGAGGGACAGCTGGATTCGCGTTAATGACGAGGAGATTAGAGAGGTACACCGTGCACCGAGAGACGAGTGAATCTCTCCCGCGCGACACACAGATTTGGTTGAATAATATTTTGGAATAATAGTATACCTGGTGGATATAGACGCGACGTCGGAGCGAGACGAGGGAGAGAGAGTGTCTTTGGAGAAAGCGAGGACGACTGGTCCCCGGCGATGGGATCCCGGCTTTCTACGCTCGGAGCAGGAACGGGCGAATAAACGATACATTAGGATTATTCGGATAGTCGGTCGGCAGCGTTACCGACCCATTAAACACTGGCAGACCGTGCGTCACAGTTATCCCCGAAGTCCTCGATGAAACGGGACCCCGAGAATACCTGTAGAATCCTAGAATCCTCCGGGCCGGCGGAGGTGGAACGGGCCGCGAAGAAATTTATAGCCGCTAAGAGACAGGGTGTAATCATACGCGTCACCCCGTCAACCCTGTGCCCGTGATTTATCGTGGGAATTTTCGAACACGGCCAGAGGAACGTCTTCCACGATTCCGGCCGAATTCCGCGCGGGCTACCTTCGGGACGAGATCAACAATTTTTTCCCTTTTCTTTTAATAGTAGTAATTCATGGGGTGCGGTCGAAACAATCGGACAGGAGGAAAGTTCGTAACTCGCGGTAGCGAGGATCCAAATTCATTGAGGCGGCTCGAACCGCGTCATGAATTATTCCGCTCGTGAAACTTTAATCACGGCCGATTCCGTGTTCCGAGGAGAGAGGAGCAATCGTCGCATCTGGAAACGAAGTGCAGCACGAGTCGTCCGGCTCCCGGTCTCGGGGGGGAATGGGAGAGATGTTCGGTTAAGTGGCATCAAGTGAGACGTCTCTTTTGAACGATCGCTCTGCGTCTAAATTGCGGGTTAACTTCGGGGTTCGCGTGTTAGCGACAGTCGAGCCACGCGGCCGGGGCGTGTGCGCGCGGCGGACGAAACCGGGGCGAAAGAATGTGTCAAATGGGAACGGGGGATGAGAGAGAGGAATCGAACCAGAGGGAGGAGAGGTGAGGCTGTGAGGCTGTGAGACGGTCCGGCTTCGCAGCGACCCGTCTTCGTCGCCTGTCGAGACGCGAAAAGTCTCCAGCTCTCCGTTCCAGGGTTTATTTTTACTGGCTACTATGACACGCTCGACGATTGTAAATTGGAATGTAATCCGAGCAGCGCGTCCACGGATCTCTCATCGGTATCGGGTCATCCGCTGCCTGCCTCCTTCCCACTGATTCATGTGTTAACGAGCATCGCGCTTCCAGTTTCAACGGACGGTTCGTTGAACCTTCCCGCTGGCCAATCGCACGGATATTCTCAATTACGATTTTGCTTTCTTTTCATGAGTCAGTTTATGTGCCGTCGCGGTCCGTTCGGTGGTCCGTCATCAGTTCTGTAAATTCGTTTGGTATTTGGCGAGGATTACTTGACCCGTTGGTTAATCCTCAATCAGCATCGCGCGAAAGTAAAATTAAATCTCGCACTGTCGCTTTCGTTTCTTTTTTCGCCATGAAAGGACGCCCACTGTTCGTCAGACCGTGATGATAAACATACAAAATTGACGACTGGTTCATTCATGCCAATTGTCCCACGAAATACATGCCCNGTGATGATAAACATACGAAATTGACGACTGGTTCATTCATGCCAATTGTCTCACGAAATACATGCCCTCGCTTTATGGATATGATCGAATGATCGGAGAAAGAGTTTCGAAAAAGAGATGATCAGGGAGAGAGACGAGGTTACAGGTCGATATAGATACGTTTCCAATAACCCGATCGTATTGGGGTTGTGTCCTTGGTATAAATAAATCAATATAACCTGCCCCGATGCCGGGAAGCCGCCCTCTCGCCGTAAGAAAGTGACGTATGAGACTCTCGCATCCTCGGAACGAGGGTTGAGGAGGCCACCCTGTTATTTCACAGTTAGGCTCGTCCCACCCCTGCTCGCGCCACCTTCAACCTTCCCCCGCCTCCTCCCACGGCATCCTTTCTATCCGAGACCGAGCTTCCCGGCTTCCAGGCGCGCACGAGTCCCTCGGGAAGCTTTTGTCCTCGAGCTGTAAGCGACTTCCTGACAGGCCAACTTTGCACCTGCTCTCCGCCTGCCGCTTGTATCTCACCTCGCCCGTTTCTCTTTATTCTTCTGGCCCGCCTCGCTCTTTCCCTCTTTCATTACCGGATCTATCCTTAACGCAAACCCCTACCACCGTCCATCCGGATAATTTATTCGGGATGGGTATACATCCTCGATCCTTCTCCCTTCGTGCCCTTTCAAGCTCTCGTCCAAATACATAGATCACCAGATAAACGGATCATGTCGCTGGCTCGGAATTATTTTCAAACAATCCTCCGCACCCAGACGTCTCAATTACGCGAGCCTCGGACCTACGTATCGTCTGCAATAAACCGTTCCCGTCGATTATTATCGAGTACGACTACGAAATCGTCGGAGTTAATGCGGATCGTAAACAAAATTGCAAATAAGTCAGTTAAAAGTGGAATGCGAGAGGTATAGCTACCGAGATATACTCAGTAGATGGAACGGAAGATTACCGCGATAAAGCTATCAGAATTTTCCACGACACCTGGCGCGTTGCGGCGTCGCTCACAATTTTCCGTTTCGCGATGTCTTTCCTCCGTGGGCAAAAGAGGAGTAGGAGGAGGAGGACAAGGAGGAGGAGGCGGCGGCGGCGGTAGAGATAGAAAGAGAGGGGGAGGAGGAACCCCGTTCGCAGATGTTCGAGACGCCCGGTGATTAATGACGCCCGATAAACGTAATTTGTTGCGGGGCCGCGGACTCGTCGTCGTCTCCCGGCTCGTCTTTCGAATTCAAATTGATAAACAGGACGCAGTTTGTAATGGCCGGTGCGGCGGGTTGCGTCGGCTACGGGACGGCTGTCGGATGAGCCGGGACGACTTCACTGACCGACCGGCATAGTAATTAATTTTAAGCAGCACGCCGCGCGATTTTCGCTATCTCGCCGCAGCTCTCGCTCTCCCTCTCCAAGTGTTCTCCGCTGACCATGACAAACACACCCTCGGCGACCGACCGATTACCTTCCCCGTCACTTCTTTTCCTCTTGCCGATCGCCGCGATTCACGCCACCGTGATAATTCAATTAGCCGCTCGGACTTCCTCAATAATTCCCGTCCAACGGTTTCCCGCCGGCCAAAAGTCGATTTTAATACGACGTTTCTTATACGCTGAACGCGCTAGTATGTTTACGGTCTGTTTCCCGGAGCGGTCTCGAGCCGTTCCGCGCCGTCCAAAGGGACAACGGGTAAAAAAAAGTTGGCATAATCGGGGCACGGGGTACGGCGATTGGACGAGGTCGATACGAGCAGAGCAATAAAGCGACGCGCGTACCGAATCGAACGCGCGTTATTAAGAGGAATACATAAAGATAAGNTGGCATAATCGGGGCACGGGGTACGGCGATTGGACGAGGTCGATACGAGCGGAGCAATAAAGCGACGCGCGTACCGAATCGAACGCGCGTTATTAAGAGGAATACATAAAGATAAGCCCGCGGCGAGAAGGGAAACGCGCCGGTTTCGGTGCACGCCGGGGACAAACACGTAGGCCGGTTACGTAGGCGCGGCTGAGAAACGTAGCCACGGCGTGTCGCGCGAACGCGCGATTACCATTAAACGTGTAATGGAAACGGGGACCCGAAGGAACCCGGTCGGTCACCGATGTCGCGATAACATCGGACAGAGGTGTTAACGTAACTCAGGCCGGGGACAGGTGAGAGCACCGGGCGCGAGCGGCGTCGCGCGCGAACGCCCCGCTTCCGCGAGTTACTCCCATAAAACGCAAATCCAAATTAACACTCTTTCCTTCTGCGACGAATTGAATTTAAGTTGCCACTTAGCAGCACCTTTCGCCGGTTTGTTAACGGGCACGTATACACACCCGTGCCCGGCCACCGTTCATGGGTGAATTTTTAAACGGGGGACGATAAGAGGCCCAAGGGTATCGGACGTAAATAAAAAGCAGCTTGCAGCCAGCCGGTGTAATCGGCCGATCGGTTCGGCTCGAATTGATTATCGTTGCTCGTTACGTGACGGGCACGGTTTTCGGATCGGTTCGCCAGCGACGAAGATAAATCGAACGCGGGTCGTCGTGTGGGGGGAAGCGCGTCAGCGGACTGTAATAAACCGAAACTCCCGGAATCTGAATACGAGAGGCCTGGAAATAGAAAATATAATAAGGGTGGTAATAATAGGCTGTACGCTCGGACGTGAGCGAATCCATCTTTGAGTTCGTAGGAATTACGCAAATAGAAGGTCTGGAGTCTGTTAGGATAATTTCCACGGTTACGCCCGCGATGTCCCTTTCCGCCGCGAAACACAATCCCACGGATTTCGGTTATTTTTACCGCCAATCCCGCGGACGCCGGCGGGTCCGTTGTCTATCCGCGCGGCGACGGGGACGCGGTGGAAACCCGCTAGAGCCCGAGTTCCATTGAAGCAACAAACGAAAGGTTGAATTATCGTCGCGTAGACGGAAGAAAACAGGCCGAGGGAAATTCTCGACGGATCCGCGCTGGCCTTCCCTCTATTCGTGTTCACGTCCGATTGTTCACCGAGTTATAAACGCAGCCCGCAGCGGAGGCCGTTTGATCGATGGCAGCCAAAAGCCAGTCGCGGCGCGCGGAGGAGCGTGGGCAGAGAGGGAGACCGAGAACGGTGTGTATATATATGTATGTATGTATGTGGCGAGACAAAGAGAACGAAGAGAGGGCGAGAGGGAAACGAAGGGAACCGGAACGGAACAGAGCGCAGAAGGTGGAGAAGAGAGAGTAGGTGGTTGGTTCGGTCGGAGGTGGTCAGGAATCACGGACTGATGTCGGAGCCCCGTGACTCGTGACACGCGCTGGTTTAATTAGCGCGACAATGCCGAATCCGTGTGCATGTGCAACCAGAAGGTGGAAACGCGACGCGGCGGGTAGAAGCCGATGGAAGAGGCTGGAGGAGGACGCAGACCCGTAGCAGCAAACCCTGCCCTACACCCCCCCGGCCTCCCCCGGCCGCACGAATTCTCTCTCCTCTCTTTCTGGCACTCTGCCTGCCGACCTACGACCCGCCCCCGAGACCCCGGGACCACGTTCTCCGAATTACCGGTCCCGTCGCTGCAACAGCGGTGCACTTAGCGTAAATTCAGGGCGAATCGACGGCGCTTGACGTCCCCTTTCCCAGAGACCCCTCAATTTCCTCCCCCGCCTCGCCCCGCTCCAGTGCCGGATCGCGTCTATACCTCGTTTATACAGCGATCGTCGAGACGCTTTCCTCCCCGAAATTAATGTTACATGGAAGCGGTGCCGGGGAGCTGCGACGGACGCAAGACTAGCCCCGCTGCTTTAAAGAACGGAAAAGGCTCGATCCTTCGTTCTTGATCGATGGTTCAATTTGCAACGCCCGGCGTAAAACGCGAACAAAGACGAGATCTAATTTCCTTATTCGCTTTTGTTTTAATTTTAAGTCGCGTCGAACGGACGGCGTTGGAAATTTCTTATCGCGACGTAATCGCGCGTCCAGGAACGCGGAGGAGCCTTCGAGTGCAGAAACTAATTCACGATAGTCGAGAGATACCTACGTGGAGAGCCTCTCCTTGAGCGCGAGATGACGAGCGAACCATGGAACGNCCCCCCCGGCCTCCCCCGGCCGCACGAATTCTCTCTCCTCTCTTTCTGGCACTCTGCCTGCCGACCTACGACCCGCCCCCGAGACCCCGGGACCACGTTCTCCGAATTACCGGTCCCGTCGCTGCAACAGCGGTGCACTTAGCGTAAATTCAGGGCGAATCGACGGCGCTTGACGTCCCCTTTCCCAGAGACCCCTCAATTTCCTCCCCCGCCTCAGCCCGCTCCCGTGCCGGATCGCGTCTATACCTCGTTTATACAGCGATCGTCGAGACGCTTTCCTCCCCGAAATTAATGTTACATGGAAGCGGTGCCGGGGAGCTGCGACGGACGCAAGACTAGCCCCGCTGCTCTAAAGAACGGAAAAGGCTCGATCCTTCGTTGCTGATCGATGGTTCAATTTGCAGCGCCCGGCGTAAAACGCGAACAAAGACGAGATCTAATTTCCTTATTCGCTTTTGTTTTAATTTTAAGTCGCGTCGAACGGACGCCGTTGAAAATTTCTTATCGCGACGTAATCGCGCGTCCAGGAACGCGGAGGAGCCTTCGAGTGCAGAAACTAATTCACGATAGTCGAGAGATACCTACGTGGAGAGCCTCTCCTTGAGCGCGAGATGACGCGCGAACCATGGAACGCGTGTATTTCCTCGGGCAGCGCGCGACGCGCGGCCGAGATACGAGAGAGATTTAAAATGTTGCGGCAGGTCGGGAGGACTAAATGATGATAAACTATCTCGACGGTCCCGGTAGACTGACCCTGCCCGCGCGCCGGCTTGAGTTACAGCCAAAAAACAAAACCGCGCGACACCGACGCTCGCCGTGCGCGACGTACGAGTAAAACGCGCGTCGGCCCCGGCTAAGAAACGCCGGATTGTGGGATCCTCCGGTTGCCCGTTCTAAAAAATACATTGGAGAAAATGAGGACTTACTCGACTGCACGTTTTTTCCTATCGTCTCGTACGGAACGCAATTACGTAGACCGCGATGTGTAATAAATCCTGGCAATTAATAAAATCGCATTAATAGTCGGAAATAAAACGGCATAAATGAATCTAACATATACATACACGCATACGCGTGTCGCGTACATTACACTCTAACAAATTACCGAACGGGTATCACGTTCCTCGCAATTCCTCGGTATCTTTGATCTCCGCTAACGATCGGCCTGGTAATGCACAGAAAAGCTCCATTTGCAACTGACTCGACTTATCAGCGACCACCTCCTCCTCCTCCTCCGTGCGCGGTCAATCCGTCGCCGTGAAACCCCTCAGCCACGCGATTATGGCCGTTGCATTCGTATAGGCAGGCGTACATACTTTTCTCTCTGTGTAGCTCGCAGCTCGCTCGAAATCGTTCCCCACCTCCCGGCCACCCAACCCTCCTTTAGGCCGTCGCCCTCTTTCTACCGGATTATTAATTCCCTCGTTAAAATCCGACCCGCGGCGGTAGCGTCGCCACGGTTTGTTATTTACGAACGAAAATTGTAAATACGAGGCGGAACAGGGGCGAGCGGGGGAGAGCGGAGGCGTATCGACGCGCACGACCATTCCCCCAGCCGCGGGCAATTAATAATCGCATCGGAGGCTAATTAAATCCGGAAAACATGCAAATGCATAGGCGCTATATGTATGTATATGTATGTAGTTCAAAGGGACGAGCCGATCGTTCTCGTATACACCAACGATGACGAAGAAGCAAAACGGAGATGCAAAACGTGGTGGGAGTACGTACATGCAACGGTGATAGAGACCGCCCCGGGGATTCGGTTACAAATTGCTCATAAAAATACATAAAACATGATTATGCTCTATTAATTACTTTTTTACGAGCCTGCCCCGCGCTCCGATATTAATCTGACCGGTAGAACGAATTGTGGAAACGGAGCACGCGTCCCTTATTGTTGCCCCAAGTTTCGAAGGACACAGGAAACTGTATGCCATACTGAAATTTGTTCGTCATGACGTGTCAATGAAACAATGTTTATCCTTCGCGTTGTACTACGCAGTAATTAAATATGATTGAAGANGGTGATAGAGACCGCCCCGGGGATTCGGTTACAAATTGCTCATAAAAATACATAAAACATGATTATGCTCTATTAATTACTTTTTTACGAGCCTGCCCCGCGCTCCGATATTAATCTGACCGGTAGAACGAATTGTGGAAACGGAGCACGCGTCCCTTATTGTTGATCCAAGTTTCGAAGGACACAGGAAACTGTATGCCATACTGAAATTTGTTCGTCATGACGTGTCAATGAAACAATGTTTATCTTTCGCGTTTTACTACGCAGTAATTAAATATGATTGAAGATTACCTATTGAACTTCTTTTCTAGCACGCGTGCATTTATTTCCCGCAATCAGTCGATGACCTCGTCAAGTAAGTAACAGGGAACTGATTGTTGCACTTTACTTGAGCCATTTACACAACTACTGACCACTTTTTAAACATTGTAAATTGTAAGTTGAATTTATGTCATACGAATGGAACCCACCTTCCTCGTGCTGCCAACTAGCGATACGCGTGGTAACTGCCGGCTGATTGAATCGGGGCGCCGTGCACCGGCGGCTGCCCTAACTAACGCATTATTCATCCGCGATGTGTTAAATTATTCGCGTGACAGTATAAGAACAGTAGGTTCACTCAGATTATTTTAAATGACAAATTTAATTAATATTGAATGTCATTTATATGAAATAGGATTAAAGAGAAATACTGGAACTTTCAATCTTTCTAAAATGAAAAATTAAAATGCCCTTGAGAAATTAGAATAAAATATCTTAAGTATGTTTTTTTCATTGGATCTGTCACGTACAAAAAAGGTTCTATGTATTTTTCTTGTAACTAAAGTATTTAATGAGTTAAATACGATTAATCGGGATTTTATTGGTACTGACAAAATCCGGCCGTCCCACCGTCGAAATAGTGAAGTTTTGATAAAAAATTTCGATTTTCCTCAATTACTCCTAAACTATAGGATCTACAGCAAAATTGCAAGAGAGCCTTTTTGTAGCTGACGACTAAAGCTACAACTTTCGTATAAAAGATTTTTCGCTAGCGTCGATAGTTAACAAGCTATTGACAAAAAACGATAAAACAGTTTATTGCAAATTACTCGTTAACTATTGACGATAGAAAAATATGTTTCATACAAAAGTTGTAGCTATCAATAGTATCTACAACTTTCGTTTGAAACATTTTTCGCTAGCAGTAACAGATAAGCAGTTATTTGCAATAAACGATAATTTCGCAAAATCTGAAGGGGTATCCCTTGGAAAAATCTTGGAAAAATTGAAAACTGGTTTTTCTCGGAATTTTGAAAAATGCTTCAAATAAAACTTGTAGATAATAATATTACCTACAAAAAGGTCATATACAATTTTTTTCTATCTCGAATATTTCAAGACCAATCCATTAATTATTTAATTGAACGCGAATTATTCTTTAACAAATAGAGTTAGGAGTACTAACACCGAAATATCATCGTGCAATGGTACTTACATTTACATCACGAGAGAACTATATCTTAAAATAAATTTATAAAACGTTTAGTTCAATTCCTTTTCAGAAACTCCATGAATGAGTCCAAGCAAAACGCTCTGAAACTCCTTACCATAAAATTACACGATTCCAAAAATCTTTAATTTTATTAAACTACCGATAGGGTTAAAACTGAGTCTTGATGATTAAATACGAAAAAATTTGGTCGTCCACATTGAATTTCGCGTATAAAACAAACAAGTGGCACAGAGGAAAAAAGTGATCAGCCCTTTGCGAGCCACGGCGGCTGAGTTGTCAAAAGGAGAAAGAGATTATCATTGAAGGCAGTGAGGCAGCCATAAAAAGTGTATATCGAGGCGGGTGCATAAGGTGCACGGCGCGCTGCGTCAGGTATCACACACGAGGTGCGCCGTGTATTGGCAGGTAAGCAGCAGTAGACTGGTAACGGTGGAAAGGGTAAATACACGGTGCCACGTACAGAGAACGCGCGAGAGAGAGAAAGAAAGAGAGCGAGAGAGAGAAAGAGGTGGGTGCACTTGGACGGACATGGCGGCGCAGCGGCGAATCAAACGATATCAGGCTTCTGGATTAATTTATGCACCGTGGGCTTGTTAAAACGCTGGACACAAAGGCCTCGCCGGAGCTGCATTCTTGCAGCTCACCTCAGGCCCACCCGCCAATCAATTCGTTTCTCCTCCCGCTTTCGTGCACTTATTCGTCCGTAATAATACCTAAACTACTTAAATACGCTACCTAATAAAATTACGTCGACCCGAATTATTTAACAACGTCGCGAAAATAGGTTCTAATGTTAACATCAGCAAATCGGTCCAAATAATAGATTAGATTATTATTATTATTATTAGAAGTTGCCAAGAGTATAAATGTCAGAACTAGAAATACATTCATTTACAACTAAAATTTTAATGTTTCGAGAAATTTAATTAAAGAAATTTGTAGATACCAATGGTTGATTCTTATTGAGACAAAAAGAAAACTGTATAGTTTCATGAACTCCTTCTTCTTGATAAGTTCAAGTTAATCACATTCTTTCGATACTAATCGATTATTCTAGTATTACTCTTGTTTCGTTGTTTAATGTGAATGTTCTCCCTAACTATCTACACACACGAATTTTTGTTAAACACGTTAAGATGGTGTCCTCTTCATGTTCCAATAAAACTCATTTAATTATTCTTTGCACAACTACGCGTGAACCTTAATCATTAAACTAACAACAATTCTTTTCTCTATTCACCTGACTGGCTGTTCATACCAGCAGACGAGAATCTCGCCATCTAACTTGTGTCCAAGTCGCGAAATAAATCGTACCGCGTAATGGTTCCCGGATCATTTCATCAGTCGGATTTCAACGATTTTTAACTACCGGTCGGAACCGGTGTTTTGCGGCGAACAGCGCGCGCGGCCCGGGGAAGGAAAAAGCTCGAAGGCTATTTATTTCCGACAGGCCGCCGGTACAAATAGTATGGACACTTTATCAATGTTCCGCGGCAGTATCTTTGGTTCTGATCGTGGTGCCGTGCCGGAACACGCGAGGATCCCTCCACGTCCGTTTTCCCCCCTCGGTCCTAAAAACCGCCGCGGGATTTTTAACGACAGTTCTTTCGCGGACGGGTGGGGCCCGGGGGCGGGGGGGAATTCCCGCTCGACCCGCGTATCTTCACCGGCATTAATTACTTTCGTGGCAGAAAGGATCCGGAGCGATATCTGCTGCAACGACGATACTGGCTCCGGCCACCCCCGCGGCCCCGGCCACCCTCCCCTCGCCTTCTTTCCGCCACCGTCTTTCAGCCACTACCCACCCCGGTGTACTTTCAACCCGATTTCTCCGTTTCTCTCCCGGGCCGGGATGCAATTTACCGAATTGTTTTTAAATCCCCCGGGCGGCACGACGGCGGCGGAGGAAAAGGGAAGCGGAGGAAAAAAGCAACAAGAGCGGAGAAGAAGGAAAAGACGGTCGGCCAGAGGCGGAGACGGAGGAGGTCGGAGGCAGCCATGGCGTCAGCTGTTTTGTCCTGGAGGCGCGCCTCCCCCCCGCCCCCGTTTTCTTTATGTTTCTTTGCCCGGAAGCCTCGTTCCGATATCGCCCCCGATATACTGCTCGCGCGCCCGTTCCCTGATACCTATAGGTAGCTACGTGTATCCGTTCGAGCCCGCTACCATCGACCTACGAACAAACTCACGTTCCCCGGAGTGCGCTGCTTCTCAAGGTACACAGAAAATCGCTCGCTACTGATATTTTAAGAAATACCTATGTCCGTTGCGGTTCCGGGAATCAGCAACTTCTACGTAATAAATTCCGTCGGGCGATATCGATGGAAACGAAAACCGGTATCTTGAAATGGATCGGACGTTATCGCCGTGAAAAGTTCGAGACGCGAGACTAGCTAAGGGAGTCGCGGGAGATCGCACGGGTTACGTGGCCACGCGCGTGCAACCTCGTGTGCACGTGACTGACACAGTGCGTTAAGTCGCGCGTCGGCTATCAGCGGGGCGACACGACAGGTGCGCGTCGATAACGGCGTCGACAATAATTGCAAATCGTAGCCGGTCACCGTTCCCCGTCGCGTCGATCAGGATCCGAATAATATGGTCGGGTCGACGGCGACGCGGCAACAGCGTTTCCATTATGTAACGGACGATAAACGGCCGCGTTGAGCGCGACGACGGTCCCTTCCCACGTCCGTATATACACGCGTGTGCAGTACTTCGTCCCTTCGACGGGAAACGACGCATCGCGGAAGACGTCGAATCGGACTTGGAAACGTTATCGCAAATCAATTTCTTTCTCGACCGTAGCGGGCATATATGTATGTATTCGTCCGGCGCGATTCGCCGCTTGTGCATTGGCGAACGACCACACCGGGGAGAGAGCGTGCGATCGATCACGCTTATCAACGCGAATAAAACGCGGCCGGTTCGTTCGTAGCAGACGTTCGGGCATTGTTCCGCCGCCGCCGACCCAAGGTTCCCGGAGCGGAAAAGTTATCCGAAATATTTCCCGGCGAAATTAAGGGCTCGTTTTCGCGTGTATATACGTGTAACCCAGATCGGGTATAAAACGCGAAAATGCCGGTATTAAGCTCGGGGAACGTTGAATCGAGCTAGCCGGAGCGTTGCAAAGGGTGGAGACGACGCGGCCGCGGGGAAGACGAAGAGGGGCAGCAGGCGAGCCGGGGTAACAGTAACGACGTCGACAGGGTTGCGCGGAGGGAAACTCCCGTTGGAGTCTCCTCCGGCGCGGCGAAGAGGGATGGAAACGGGAATACGATTGGTTTGTGAGGGTCGCCATTCACGGGGGTCGCCGGTGCCGTTTGGAGTCTGCGCTCTTCCTTGATCCTGAGAGAAGCATTTCGCTCGTTTCAACCTGGGAGACACGCGAAAGGAAAGAGGACGGGTGAAATCGGCCGGCCGGAGGAGGAGGAGGAGGTGGTGGAAGATTCTCTCTTCGACGGTGCCCGGACGAGAGCGAGAGCGGAAAGAGAGAAACGAGAGAGCGGACACGCGGGGAACAAGGGCGAGAAGAGGGAGACAGAAGAGGAGCCGGGAGGACCGGTGGACCAACCGGCGGCGCGGTTGACGGACGTCGCGACGCCCTACGTCACCTTTATCGCCGACGCCCTTCTCTCTGCCTCTCTACCTTCTTATTTCTCCTCGTACCCTCTAAATGGCAGAGAGAAGCGATACCGCCGCTTTTTGTGTGCGCAGCCCGGATTCGAGCGGAGCTTCGATCCCCCTTTTCTTTTTGAAAAGAAACGCTGAATATCGCAGTGAAGGATAGAACGATATGACGCGTAAGAGCGCGAGAGTTCAGTGAGAAATGATGGTATTAGAATTCACTAGCCGGGATCCCCGTCCTTTGTTACTACGGCGTGCGTTCACGCGGGTCGACCTCCAGCGCTCCCGAAGGAGAGGGGAATATGCGGAACACCTGAGGTGCCATTTGACACTTAGTCGGCGGGAACGGTAATCGCAATGTCAAGTACGAATTCTTTTACTGGTCGTTACTCTAGGCGCAAGGACTTCCCGTAGGTCGGCCGCGCGCAGCTCTCGACAGAGGGTCGACGTCGTGACGCTACACTTAAGGCGTTATTTATGACGCCGTTTCGCCGCCGAATGTTTCAGTTGAGCCAGGTCGGGGTCGACAGCGACGCCGCGCGATATGTTTACGACGATGCCGGCCGACGGAGGGGTTCCGGGACATTACCGGATCGGACGTTGATCAAAGAAGGGCAAGGAAGGAAGGAAATCCTCGGAGGAAAACTTCGACCGGGACCGCGCGTTCCCGGGGATCGACTGGAATCCGAGGAGACACAACCTCCTTCTGGGACATTAAAGTTGTAAAGAAAGATCGCGAAGAAACCGCGTTTCCGTTTCTATTTATGGTCTCACGAAATTATGGAGCAGTTTCCCTCGCACGATAACGACGGACGGACGGACGGGGAGTGCGACGAGGGAAAAGAGGAGAGTCACGAGGTCGAAATTATATGCAGACACGGGTTGATTGCCCGAGACCCTCGGTTTAATTAACCATCGCTTTCTCGCTCCACCCCTTGTACGCTCGGCGCGGCGCGAGCGAAGAGGAAACGCGCAACGGATCTCGAGTCTCGAGGCCGAGGCCGCGGCGGCGGCGGAACTCTCACGGGGTTCCACGCGATTCGGCTGGCCCCGAAAACAGGCAGGAATTATTTCGGGCTGGTCACGTGATCGTATCGACTTCGGCATTGTTTTCGCGTGGCCTGCAATTACGCCGGGAGTTACGAGGCGGGCGCGGGTGGCGAAGCGCTCTGGCCCCCGTCGTTCGGTCTTTCACAGCCGAGAGACGAGAACGCGAATAGGAGGGACCGGCCGGGCGACAGGTGGGGGAGAGAGGGCGGCACGTCGGCCGGCTTGGCTGTGTGTTTAAATTTAAATATAATGCAAATCGACCGAGATAAGATGAATAATAATTGCAACGGCGGGGCGGGGTGACGTGGAAAAGAAGAGGCCCGGGCCTCGATAAGACAACGACGGAGGCAACTTCGCAATTACCAGACTGTCCGGTACCGTATCGATGCACGAATTCGTTTAGCTGGTAAAAATAGCTGCGCGGCGAACGCTACGACTACGCGAAGGTGGCGCAAAGAGGATCCCATTGTTAAATTCATATTAAACTGATTGCAACAACTGCAATTACATCTATAACGATTAAACATATTACAATTGTTGGTTACCATGAGAAGTGTAATCGTGACATATTCATTGTTTTGACATTTCCGTGTTTACCGGTTAAAATTCAGTGCATGTTTTTCCGCCGCGGCCGCGTTCATCGATCGGTTTAACGTGCATTTATCATTTATCGTTGCCGCAGAACTTTCTCGCATATAGCATCATTAAACTACGTCGGCTTTCTTCGCACACGCCGTGAGAATGCCCCGGTGCGGCGTTACAGCGATGCACGCGCGCGCGCGCGCGCGACGTAACGGGGATTGGCATCGGCAAACTTTCGCCACAAAGTTGCGACAGTAATGAACAATCGATACGGCGGTCTCGGCTAACTATAAACAGGTGGCAAGAATTGGAACTCGAGCCCCGGAAGTTTAATGCAGCGCGCAACTCCGCCAGGCCGCGAACAGTCTGACAGTTTTGACGAACTTGTAACGGGTCGCGCGAGGCGACCATGTATCCCGGAGAGTTGCAACGTGTCCCAATACGCGAAGTCAAACTTACTTCTATAAGAGAAGAAGAATAAGAAGAAGCGCCGATCGTAGAAAACTTTCGCGGCAACGAGGTTAATCGAAGTTAAGGATTCGAACTCGATCGCTAGGAACTCGCCGAACCGGGGATTAGTCATTTGTGGGGTCGTTCGTCGAATTACCGGTCTCGAAGACGGATTCGATTAATAAGTGTCGCGGCCGGTCTAACGAATGGCGGCGGCGGAACCCGGCATGGGACCGGTGCTCTCTTCCGGAGCCGAGCTGACGGAATTAAAAATAACGCGCGCGTAGGTAGCGTCGGTTCGTTACCGGGATAATTAAAACATTAAGGGATCCCAATGCGACCGTGGAAAGATAGAGAACGGCCGATAATCGAATTAAAGACAGTTACGATTCCTCGAGCGCAATTCCCTACAAGGCACCGAATTAATTCTCCGATCGAGATTAAAATCTCCCCGTCGACGTTGCGTACCGAGCCGGGAGACCCGGTACCGGCTCGCGTCGCGTAGCTTCTTTCCCGCCGGCAAGAAAAACCGAACCGCTCGCTCGAAAAGCCGTGCGCTCGTGAACGGGTTCGTTAAGTATCCGGCTCGTACGCGCGCACCGCCGACGAGGAGGAATACGTACATACATACGTGTGTACGTACGTAGCCGCGTGCATCGCTCACGCGAGAATGCGAACGAGGGTGGAGGGTTCGCGGTAGTGTTCGCCCGTATCGATGAACGGACTCCTGCACAGAGAGACGGAAGAAGATAGAGAGGGAAGAGCCTTGGGTGCACCGGAGCGTTCGCTGCGCGGTCTAAAAACGTGCCTCGATATTATTCCGCCGCGGAATATCTCCATTCGACCCAGCGCGGCGCAGCGGCACTCGCAAAAAGGTGAAATACGAAGAAGGAGAGAGAGAGAGAGAGATGTGGGAGGAGGAGGAGTTGCCGCGGCGGGGACCGAGAGAAGAAAAACAACCGGGAACCAGGAGAGGAGAGAAGAGC
Source organism: Ceratina japonica (assembly GCA_019453355.1). Taxonomy (NCBI): domain Eukaryota; kingdom Metazoa; phylum Arthropoda; class Insecta; order Hymenoptera; family Apidae; genus Ceratina; species Ceratina japonica. Next base: position 24,219 of record SMSR01009211.1, on the reverse strand, counting down.
GAGCGCGCGCCGTCACGGGACCGGCGCAACAATGCAGTCGGAGTGGACGGTAGATACGTAGATATCCGATTAATTCCCATTGAATGTCTTTATTGTATGTATTTAATACCGCGCGAGTCGTGGCCCGGCGCGGCGGGAGAGAGGAGTCAGGAGATAGAGAAAGAAGAGGTTTTACAGCGAGGAACGAATCGGGGAAGGACGAGGGAGAGGAAGATAAGGCGAAGGTTGCGCGCCGGGTCCGTACCTTAAGGTAAGATACCCGGCGGCCGTATACAATACACGTGACCGTGCACCGAATGCACGGTTGCGTCCTCGCGTCGCAGGTACACACTTATCTCGCGCACGTGAGCCACGGTGGTGCCCGCGCGTCCGTCTCCCGAGCGCAAAAGGGGACGGCTCCCTCTCGCCGGAGAGTTACATGTATATTTATAATATAATCGCGGATACCGATCTCTCCGCGGCGCAGCGAAAAACCCGGGAACGGAGACGGAAAAGGGCCGACCGGACACGGAATAGGAACGAAGAAACAGACGCGCGCGGGGCCCGTCGCGGAGGAACGACGACGACGACGACGACGACGCTCTCGGCTTTCCTTTCGCAATAAACCTCTTTCCCTGCGGTGTACTACGACGCGTTTTTGCGCCGGCCGGTGCTTACGGCCGGACTAGGTGCGAAGCGGCTGCTTCCCGTCGCGAATTCCTTTCCGAAGCGCGCACGTCAGACATGTCGAGGGCGACGCGTTAATTACTCCCGACTGTCGGTGCGGCGAACGCGGCCTGTTAACGTTCGCGGCTCGCGTGATTCCGTGCTATTTTTCACGGCCGCCTCAAGCCCCGACTAATTTTTATCCGCTAATCGGACGGAGACGATAATGTAAAAGATTTCTTTGGCCGGGCGTCACTCTCGCGCGTGCAGTTTTCGCGAGTCCAGATTTTGACGGGGATAGAATGAATCGCGGGGACAGCGGAGAAATTAGCGGAATCAACGAATCTGGAGCAATGTCGCGACAACGCGCGTACGGGAGTGGGCTGTTTTCGGACGTACATAGATTTCAGTCGGCTCGGGAGCAGCCGGCACACGGAACGACGGAAAGAGAGAGATGACGCGAACCCGATGGAGAGAGCGAGCGAGAGAGAGAGAGAGAGAGTTCAGGGTCGAGGCATACAGGTGGTCCATAACATAACAGTCACTGCGTTTTATCCGGCAGTAAACCGGCGGCAGGCGCTCCGGTTCTATGATTTAATACCCCGAACCCTTCCCTCTCCGCCGCCGCCACCCCTTACGACCGCCCCCTTCTCCGTTGACTACCAGCAGCCCCCGCTCGTCGTCTCTGCCCGTTTCTCTCTCTGCAACCCCTCCTCCTCCTCCTCCTCGATGTTGCACCCGCGTGCTTGCACTAACCCAGTGCCGCGGAATGGCATTATCAGCCGGATGCTCCTACGACCGCGCGAGGGTCGAACGAGGCCCGGGCACTTCGGAGAACGCACTAATTCTACCGAGCAGACGATATCGGAAGAATTGAACGTGGGAGAGGCGTGAAACGATGACGGAACAGTTCGGATCGGAACGCGTTCGCCGGCCGACTCGATCGTTTCGCGATAAACGGCGGCGAGCGAGATACGGCGGGCGCAGACGGCGGGATTCCGTCGAATAAAGATCTCGTGACAGATTACGCATCGGCGGTAATCAGCATTCGTGACGAGTTACCACTCCCACGCTGTCCGACGTAATTACCCTATTAGCCGCGTACGCGTGCGTGTCCGGCGCGCGGACGAAAAAACGGGGAACAAAAACCGCGCGGGCCAGTTTGTCCGCGTCATAAATCAGGATGCGTACACCGAGCGGGAATATCGATGCGACGCGCGGTGCAATTTCGAAGATCAACGGGTCGTATCGACGGGACCGGCGCGGCGGGGGAGGCGCGGAACGGACGACGACACAGGAACCGAGGCGGGAGACGTTCTCAAGTTGGTAAGCCGCATAACTCGGAGCTCCGGCCGGTGCGCCGCAGAAGCTCCGTAACTCTGTTAATTCATATCTAGAAAGTTGGCCGTCGCGCTCGGAAGAGAAACGACGAGCGCCGCGGCAGAGGAAGGAAAGGCTGGTTCGACGGGGGTTGTCGGTGGGCGGAAGAAGACGACGGGGGCGGCGGGGGGTGGGTGCGCGCGGGGAGCCAGATGGGCGAGTGCTCGGGCCGACTGGGTGGGCGGAAGAGGAGGGAAAGAGAGGGCTGAGTTAGCCGGCACGGTCGCCCGGGGGTGGTTGAAGGCAGAGGAAGCCGGAGGAAGGGGACTGTGGGGGTTGGTTTCCTTGCCTGGCATGGAGGAATCGATACGCTGGTGGGAGCCCAGCGCCACCAACGCCTCCGACGCCCTACGTCATTGCACCTCGACGACCGACACCCCTCTTCCTCTTGCAACTTCAGCTTTTGCACCTTGAATCACCTATGGAAACGCCGACGCTCGCGTCTCCAATTTAACCGATTTTATACCCGCGCCAAAGGATACTCGTTTCGGCGAAAGTAACCGGGGACGGGATCGTAACGATGTTTCTCGCGATCGTACGCGGATGTTCGTAGAGAGCTCGCGTAACGCCGCGAGAAGCACCGGGGATGCGAATTACAGCGAGGGTGGGGGCGGTTTAAAGCAGACAGTGCACTAGGGACGATCGATCGAGCAGGAGGGATCCAGGTAGATGTAGATTCGAGGTAGAATCGCGCAGGAATGTAAGACAGGACGTCGAACACGTACACGCTGTGAAAACGTTATGCAAGCTTTTCAAAGTCATGCCTTTTTTAAGGCTCGTCCGCTCGAGACGCTGATTAATTCATCCGACTTTATGCATCGTTGGCGGCGACGGAGGACCGCGTACAATTTTAAAGTGCATCGAGCACGACGTGTCCGATTCCGTGACCAAGAAAGTGGAATTTATAAGCGAAAGTGGCGGGGGAGTCGAGTTAAAAAGACATCGAAATGACACGGCGCGGGCTCGGCTTCTGCCACTTCTCGATGGTAATGCCGCGTCCATAAACGCGGTGCACGTCAGGAGAACGTTGAGAAAAGTTGATGTCCCCGGTGGATTTCGCGGCGGCGGCGGTGCCTTCGCAGCTTATTCAAATCGCGGCAACCCCTCCGCGTCACGGGCCTGCCCCGAGCATTGTTCGCGCGAAACTCGTAAACAGGCTCGCAATCATCATTTTTCCCCGAATTTCGTTTGGCATTATTTTTTCTAGGGCGGCGTTCGCTCTTTTAATCGGACGTTAATGACGCCGAGATTAATGTTCACCGGCGCGCAACGCAAACACCGCGCGCGCGGAGGGTGAGAGAGGAGCAGTTATTTATAACGCGATAGCCGGGAATTATAAACGGCGAATATATTCCGATACAGCTTAATCGGCGTTAAATAAATTCGAGATCAAAATCGATGCTCGTTGGTCAAAATTTGTTTTTCGTCCGGAGCCG
>SMSR01009211.1:0-17977 GCA_019453355.1 Ceratina japonica | reverse complement strand
CTGACATTACCGCGGCCGCATCACGACTCTGTCCTCGCTGCGCCTCCTAATAACGAGTCACGGCCGCCAGACAACCCGGTTCGGATCGAAGGAAACTTTTCACAAGCGTAAACACACGTCATTACGATTAACAGGCCGTTGCGTACGCACCGTCGTGGAAAAGCTCCTGGGCTACGTATCCTTCGTACCGTTCGATCGGACGATCCTTTTATTCAATAGAAAAAATGTCTAGTTTCCATGCGAATTGTGAATTATCATCTCGGCGGGGCGAGATTTAATTTGAATAAAACAGACTCGGTGCTTGCACGTTTTCACGTTATTGATTTATTGCCTGAGCGTCAAGTTGAAACGCGAGAGTGAAATTAAGTCGGGCGTGCGAGGAGCGGACGCGGACGGCGAGTTAACGAGAGGCCCGAATTAATAGGACGATCAACGCCCGGTAGCCTTCCGATTACTTTTCGCCGATGAATCATCCCATCCGGGGATACGATCGCGGATTCGATTTAATGTTCCGGTCGCGTGACCCGCGATTTCATTATACAGCCACTCGAGCTCCTTTATGTCCTCGTCAGTCATATCCCGTAACGGGAATCTCGTGTTTCTCGTTTCTTAACTCGTTCCCGAATGCACCTGACCGACGTCGTACTCCGTCCACGATCATTCCGAGAATTTTTATTTATAACCCGAGTTAAATTAATATAAGTCATTAAAACTCACGGTTGTCGTACCCACTGAATTATTACCCAAACGATAGTCTCTCGAGCACTTACCTGTAACACACAAAAAAAAGAAGAAATTAGTATGATGATTGTCTGCATTTCGGGTTCGCTCGTTAATGATGCAACGGTCGTGAGTACATAAATAGGGAAGGATCGATAGTCGAAGCGTCGGATCGATATCTCCCCGATACGACGCGTAGAACGCTTATTGTCCCGCGGGGGGTGAAACGGGGGGAGTGTTCGCGATTTCAACGCGAACGCGTTTCCATCGACGACGCACACACACACAGAGCCGCGTAGCAAAGTTGCGCTCAGGCCGATTTCGATCGTGGTGCGCGCAGAGTCGGCGACATACATCATCGTGCGACTAATTTCCGCGATAAATATTTTACGGACGGCCATTACGCGTGGGGTGGGTACCGCGTGTTCCTGCGATATAAACTATGGATGACTATGGCGGTGTGTAACGCGGCGGCGGCGGCGGCGGGCGTCCAGCCAGGAGGGGAACGGAACGGAAGGGGGTGGGCAGCCGCCCGCGGGGGTGGACACCGAAAGGTTTGACGGCCGTAAAATTCGTGGGAACGCCATGATGCGATTCGGCCGCGCCGTTTTACTCATTAAAATCTGTTTGTCCGCGAGATAGTGGTGGCTTTCAGCCCCCGCGGCCGCACCGAACGAGGGGCGAAATGCGCCGGGAATAGTGCCGCGACCCCCTCTCGGCGCGCCGGCCTCCCGCGGGAACAACGTTAACGCGATAGTCGTGTATCCTCCAACGAAAAATTGCCTTTCCGCGAAGGGGTGTCGAATAAAGGCCCGCCGATGCTTCATTCGCGACTCCGGCCAGCTTTTGAATTCAATATCTCCTAATAAAAATACAAAATCTCCTGATTCTATAGAACTTTTCAAAATCTAACAGTAAGTCCAGTCATTCTATCTGCTAACTTTGTGCAGTTCTGAATTAGCAACAAGTGAAAGCAATTTCTACAAGAAATGGATACATATCACGTTCCCTGCTTTACTTACAAAAATTCGAACGACGTCGGGTTCGCGCTTGTACAAAAAGCGGGCCGGCGACAGGTGACTTGACACGTCGGGCCGCGCGGTAATTCCCAAATGCGACCTCTCCCCTCGGCGAACTCGTCATTGTGCAAGTTTCCATTTGAAAGGGACCTTTATCCGCGGGAAGATTACGACAAACGTGTACGCTACCATTCAGCTGTTCCATCGGCGAGGAAGCAGGTGGCGAAACGACTGCGAACCGTCCCGTCTAAAAACGTGTAAGCGCGGGGGCGTGGCGAGGACGTGCATTGTCGTCGCCTTTCGCGAAGAAACATCGATTCGATACGCGAACAGGCCCGGCCGTCTCGTCCGTGTTCCGTCGCCCGTATTCGTTCGGCATTGTATCTCTCATTGCGGTGCCTCGCGTCGACGGCGCGGCGTCGGCGTCCCGGTCGCCGTAATGGCGTCGTTCCCGTTGCCACGCGGCCAGATTACGCGCCGCTAATTACGTGGCAACGCACTCGATACGCCGAGCAACATCTGCTCGAATCAGGCTAACTGTTGACGGCGAACAATGCCTCTTAGAAACGGTTGGCAACGTTAGCCAGATTGAATAAGATATGGGCATTGTTGGGCATCGCGGCACCGCGTTAAACGATGCGGTCCGGCCGACCATTCACGCCCGTACCCCGGCCATTGTTTAAACGTTTTCTGTTCCGTTCGCCAAACCCCCCTCGCCACGTTTTGATTTATCCCGTTGGTCCCGGTAAGCGCGAGCGGGTTATTCGAAGGTTCCGCTCGATAAATATTCATTACCGCGAAATTTCCCGAACCCGAAGTAATTGGACTTGAATTACACAGCTGCACCGCATATATTAACCGACGGGTTAACAATAAATAACTATGTAACCGCGATAGTCCATGTCCCCCGGCTCGAACTTTTAATTAACAATTTTTCATCGGCCGAAAGAAACCAGACGTACATATACGCGGGTTTCAAGATTTCACCTGTCGACCGACTTTCAAATTCAACTCGTTTCCCGAGCCGCCGTTGTATAGAGACGTTAACCTGTCGCTGGAAAAAATAATCGGCGGAACAAAAAGCGTGGAACTCGTTGGGAGCGAGCGGAGGCGCGAGGAATGTTTTCCGTTCCCATCGCAGCTGCGGGGAAAAAAGCGAGCGCGGGAGACGGACGGGGGGACGCAACAAATGCAATTGGATAAAACAGTAATTGAGTTCTTATCACGAGCAATTGGGTGGCAAAACGCCGCCACGGGATATTGTTAACAAAGCCACGTGTTCGTTTTTCATTTTCCAACTGGAATTCAAATTTAGAAAAAGAAGAATGTTGAAAATATGAAGTTTCAGTTTGAATGCAGTTGACGCATTAAAATGGAGGAAGTCATCTAGTTGAGTGCGACGGAACTTTGTCGTTGACACGAACGAAAGCGGCCGATTGCCACGGGAACAACTGAACTTGACTTGGAAACAGGAAACCGAGCGTGGATTCGTGTCACGGACGTACACCTCGGCCTGGTTGGCCGCAGTCAAGGAACAGACCTTGGGTCGCGGAACGCGTGAAAGTTGACGCTGGTCTTTGTGGAACGATCAACGCGATATTCTAGAAGTATCGAGGAAACGACGAGTGGACCAGTCAGTCCATTCAGAGAAAGAGAGAGAACCGTAACTAACGGCTCTTAAACCCTCGACCGGACACCGAGGTCCACGAGGTAAAGAAAACCTCGTAAATTTATCGTCGCACATCAATGTAATATAGCGGCGGACTGATAATACTGGTGCTAAACGATAATTAGCTTATTAATATGTCCACGCAGGCTCGTAATCGACGAGGGCACACTTTTTGTCTCGGCGGCCGAGCAAATTTATCGCGACGCTAATTTTAATTGATACCGCTTGCTTAGCGCGACTTATTAAAGAGTGTAATTAACGGCGATCGGACTAATGGCCGCTCGTTCGGAGCGATATTAAACGGGTCGCGCTCACTCGTAAAATTTGACATCACGCTCCCGTTCATAAATACATCAACAATATTTTAAACCCTTAACTCCCGAAACTTAATAATTGTCGTTTAATTTTCATTACTGCCTCCCTGTTAGTGAGTTACAGTCTCTCTGTACGGTGTTTCGTGGGAAGAGAAAAAAATCGAGGTCCAACGACAGTTTCTTCGGGGTGAAACGAGAACGAACGATATTAAATATAGGCTGGGTCGCGGGGGAAGAAGCCCCGGGATCGCACCTGCGGGTGGCTTCTTCGGTTGGTAAAGCAGGGATTACCCACGCTAAGAGGCCGAGCGGGGCTTCGCGCCTCATCGTCTGGAAAATGGCTTACTGCTTACATTTACCAACCCTCCGCCGCCCCTCTGTAATACACGTGCGCGCGTACATAAAGCGGCTCTTTGGCCGGTCGCCTCCACGGAACCGCGTCGTGTCGCGTCGCGTCGCGTGCAAACCGTGTATAAACAGATTTTTAAATCAACTATTCTTCTCTCGCCCGGCATTATTATAATTAACGCAAAGGGAATTTCGAATAAACATCCCCGACGAAAGTCGTAAAACCTGCAGCTCGTTAGATATGCGTTCTACGGATTTAAATTTCAAATAGAATTCTTCTCTATTTTTGTACCTCGGTTTTTCATGTATTAATTCAAGTCTCGGAGGCTTTTGCATATAATCGTTATAACGGATTTTATAAAAGCAATCGTGCATCGCGTCCGCTCGGTTCGGTTTTCTCTCCTTTTCGATCTCGAGCTAAGCGGCGTTGCGTGATACCAGTCAATCATCGGACAGGACCGGTCGACGAAAAACCTGCGCCGCGTGNAAAACCTGCAGCTCGTTAGATATGCGTTCTACGGATTTAAATTTCAAATACAATTCTTCTCTATTTTTGTACCTCGGTTTTTCACGTATTAATTCAAGTCTCGGAGGCTTTTGCATATAATCGTTATAACGGATTTTATAAAAGCAATCGTGCATCGCGTCCGCTCGGTTCGGTTTTCTCTCTTTTTCGATCTCGAGCTAAGCGGCGTTGCGTGATACCAGTCAATCATCGGACAGGACCGGTCGACGAAAAACCTGCGCCGCGTAGCCAGTTTCCCGGCCGGCGAGCGGCGTGTATACACGCGTACATACGCGCCTCGGAAGTGAAGCTCTAATTAGTCCGTCCTGGAGTCGGTATTCCGCGCGCCGCCGCTCGCTTTCTACGCGCCGCGGTGTTCGCGTGACACCGGCCCTAATTGCCGAAATATTAATGGGCCACGTTTGCCCGGGGGGGCAGCTCGCAGCTTGCTCATCTGTCCGCAGGATCTTTCTCGGTCCTCCTGTTCCAGCCTGCGACATTAGCGTTAATTCGCCGTACACGCGTGCATCAGTCTTAGGAAACGCGCGGATCCGCGGCCGGCCAATTTAAACGCAGCTGTCCAATGACGGAACGCACCCGTCTAAACCCTCATTTGCGTTTTAATATCCTCGCGTAATTCTCAGTTAGCCTCCTTTGCGAGAGAGTAGCTTGAAAAGCGTCGGTTCATTCGATTTCCACGCGACGGGCGCGAACGAATTAATTCTCTCGCTCGATTGTGCAATCGAGTTTTCCCTGCGGGCGAGATATCCACGAGAGGGGCACGACGGAAAGTTTAAGGGAAACGCTCCAGCCGAGCGGCGAAGTGGTCGAGCTTTATGAACCACGTACAGTAATGGTTGCTCTTCGAGGAGGGAAGGAACAAGTGATATATGACACCGTCGCCTGATTCACGGCGCGATTTTGTAAAAATATACAGAGCGGGCGATTTAAATCACATAAATAAGGTCGTGTAAAAATCGTTACACATTTTTAATGCGTCGGTGTCGTTAATTATGCAGATAAGGAGGCAGGATATCCTTAAGCTGATTTTATGAAGGTATTCATCGTCGCCACTCAACGAGAGATTAATTCTGCCGGCCGTTGAAATTAAGCATCGTGACGGACACGTGTTCCGCGCGCTCCATCCGGGTCCACCACCCCCGGCCGTATAGAAAGTGTCAGGTGTCATGAAATCTATATGACCTTCGCCAACCCACCCTTAAACTCATTTCGCCGGTGTCGCGTTTCGCGTGCTCTCACGGCCCCACGACGACACGCTCGCGCGAAGCAGGCTACGTTTTTCCTTCCGACGGTTTTTTGTCGTCGAGAGTCGAAATCGGCACGTCTGTATTACGGTTTTATGTTCGCGTACACACCGCGCCTGGGACATTTACTTTGGCGTTCGACCCCGGGGAAACAGAAACGTTGGAAATAGTGACAGGAAATGAAACGATCACGGAACAGGCTAACGAACGACACTGTCGACGGTCTTTTAATCAGCGAAAGGGATCTCGTTGTTTTACGACTCGCGACGACCGCCATTAGGCTCGGCTCCGAGGGGAACTTCGGTCGCAGGAAATCCCAGAAAACTGGCTGAAAGTCGCACGGGACTCGAACGCCGCGACGCGACGATGAAACGGAGAAATACGAGCCTCCTTAAGCTCTACTCATTAAACCATTAAGACAATCATTTTCAAAATTCCCATTTCTGAAGGAAGGAAATGATATGTGCAAATTCTAATTATATTGTCAATCTTATGTAAATTATTATGTTATTTCTATAATAAACGTCTTTGACAACGATAATATTTTCTAAAAATTTTTTATACTAAGTGTCATAATGGACTCACGTCCGTTTAATAAAGAAATTGAAATTGAAATATGAACCATTCACTGCACAAATCGTTCCTTGAACTGTTATTCTTTTATATTGTATAAGTGCTATAGTTTAAATCCGATTTAGTTCATAAGTGGTGTTGGGACTTTATTTATAAATTTATGATAGAGTATAAATTAAACGGACAGAAGTGTCCTACACTCATTTAAGTGTAGATTAATTATTCGACTTCCACTAATCCTGAACAGATTAATTTCTTTATCCACATTTTGAGAAATCTCAAATTTAAGTGTAGAAACACTTAGTACAACTTGTTATATTTATACAAATTTTCCCAAACATAAAAGGTTAACTCCATTTAACGACAATACTTTTAATATGAATTTACATTACAAAAGGAATTTGGAAATCCAATGCACATGATTTCATCGCATTTCCTCACTTTCTATTTTATGGAATTAATCAATTTGTGCAATGAAGGGCTCATACAATAGACATGATTGTACTCTGACTCGAAAAACAGGTTGGTTACACGTGGGTATCAGGAATTGGACAATTTTGCAGAACCGGGATCGGGAATCAGAATGATCAATGTCTTGCCAGATACGGGAAGCGGATTCGGGATCCGTATCCCTTTCCCTGGGAGGCTGACGGGTTCATCGCGCGTAGGTGGATCCGTGGTAGCTCCGGCGCGCGGCGATAATATGTAAATATTCCGTTATCTCCGTCGACGCGGCCCTACGAAGTTTCCCGGCCTGCCCGATTATTCGAACCGCGTAGTAACTCGTGCAATTACGCGGCTTACGACAAATCGATAGCTTTTAATTACGTCCCGGGCCGATATTTACGAGCGAGCGGGAAACGCGGCCCCCCATCGCCGGATCTTCCTCCTTGCGTTCCAGCCCCGCGGCTGATATAATCGAAGGTCCCCGTCGAGGATTCGCGATTTTTCCACGTTTTTCGCCTCTCGCGCGGCGATCGATCAACCGTTGGCACGCAATCGCGGAGATACCAGAGGGCGAGGAGGGGCAGGAAACGTATCGTGAAACGTTTTTAGGGGGTCCGGGCATTTAACGACGCCGATGAGAGGCGGAGGAGACGATCGCGGTGCTTTTTGCAACTTTCTTCGCATTCTAGCCGGTCGTTATAAGCTTCTTCGTGTCTCGCTATTAATAATTCCCTTATCTGATTTCGCTAAGGTTGCGTGCCTCGCTCCGAGCGACTCGCGCCACGGCACGGCACCGCCGCCGCCGCCGCCGCGGCGTACGGCAGGTGCCTGGCTTTTTACAACCCGCAGGGTCCTTTTTCCTTTTTATCAAATCTGAAAACTACTTATCTTGGTCAAATATCGTCACCTCAACGATATCTCGCCGCGCTTCAATTCGTTTCCTTCGGCTTATCGTAATTTCATTGAAACAAGTGGCAAACAGCCCATAACGCGCGGCCAGATTTCGTTTATTGCCCGGCGTTCAGCGCAGCCGTTATCTGCGCCTGTAATTATTTGCATATCAGCGATCCACAAATATGAAACGCGAAGCTTTATGATTATCCCGGTCGGTTCTCGTGCCGGGGTACTAAGTCTCCGCGATAAAACCTGCGCCCAGAGTCCGCGGAATTATACAAATTATTCGCCATTAAATATCGATAAATTCGTTAAGAGATAAATCGTCAGCTTGATTATTAATAATATCCCCCCGGGTTATCGTCCCCGGATCTTCCCCCGTCCCGCAAAAACGCGATTGCCCGCCGCGTATATACTCACAAGAGGAGGCAAAGGAGGAGGCAGAGGAGGAGGAGGAGCGAGCCGGAGATACGGTAGCGGAGTCCGTCGTTGTCGGAAGCTGCTCCTTTCTCCGCAGAATTGCGGAGGAAGCAGGAGAAGAAGAAGGAGCCAGGGAAAATGATTAGTTATTAAAATGCCGATAATTATATATAATCAAGTGGCTGGGAGTGTCCTACGCATACGCTTACCGCGGTTGCACGGGTAAACGTTGCAACGGCTTCTTTTTATTCCCGGGGAGTCCTCTCGCTCTTACGACCGCGAGGCTCTCTCGCTGCCTTTCTCTCTCCGGGCCCCGGCGATGGTTAGCCGGCTTTCTGGTAGGTGGTTGCCGCGATCCGGGACGAAACCGGAGGAGAAACAGAGAGGAAGAGTGGTACGCGCGCATTATAAGAAGCCCCTAATAACTGTTATCCACGATCTCGGCCGGCCGGCAGCGGGAGTATCGAGCCGGCGAGTAGAAGTCGCTACTCTAGTAGGCGGACCACGGTAGGTAATGGTTCCGACGACGAGTCAAAAAGAAGAACCGGGCACCGCGATTCACCAGCTCGTTGCCGCGTCCTCTCAGCGACGCGCGTATACTTTCTTCCATACCGGATCGTTATCGAAACGATTGAATGACTACCTACACAACTGTGAAATTCTTATACTTCTTCGATGTCGTGTAATAAATATAGCATTTTCTTTATGGTACCATTACACGTCGATACTTGATAAGTCAATAAAGAACGGACCGCGAAAGGGTTAGAAAGCCCCGCGGGCTGGTTCTCCGGCGAAACGCGTTAGGGTTAATGCAGAACGAATTAGCGGCGCAAATCGGTGCTGTCTAAATCAGTAGCCGAGATCGGAATTAACGCCATATTTCACGGCCGGTCGGGATTATTCGCGGCACCGAGAGAGAGCGTAGGCAGGTACCGGCGCGGCAGCGCGCGGAACCGAGCCAGTTCCTCGATAAGTTCATTCGGTCGAACGGTTGATAAGCCACGTGGTCGGAATACATTATAGGCGCGATCGCCGCGTGTGTATCGCTTACCTGCGCCGGCCGCGAAATTATTAAAGCGGACCAGTTCAGATGCTACCGGCGTCGTTGTTCCACGCTAACCCGGCCCTTGTAATTGCCGCGGCTTAGCCAATAATATCCGTTAATAGCCTCGAGTGGTCATTATCACCACTCGTTTGCTTTTATTTCATCTCGGCGCATAGAAACCGTGGTTTAACTCTGGTAACGTTGTCTACAAATACAACTTTTTTTTATCAATCATTTGTATTTCTGGTTATTGAAAATTCAGATGCTATTTTTTAACTGTGCTTCTCGTGTAGCGGTTGAAAATAAACTTGGTAACAATGTCAGCGAGAAATGTGGTCCAATTTTCAAACACTCGACGATAGTGGAAGTGAATTTCTCCGGAAATTCGGGGAACGTGAGAGATCGAATTGTAGCCGAGGCGCAGCAGATGCGGCCGAATATGCAGCGCAGTCACACGAGTCCTGTGAATGAAGGGGCGACGAGGATCGCGTCAATGAGCCGCGGCCATCAAACTGGTCAGGCACGTATCGCTACTACGGTGGGCCCCGGTGATTTACAACGTGTCACGCGACGTGAGTTCAACCGTGCAGGGTCAAACGAGACCGGGGAACTGTATACGAGAGGGACAGAGAGAAAGAGAGAGAGAGAGAGAAGGATTGGTAACCAAAGGCTATACGTCCGTTCGAGCGATTGGAAAAAATCGCAGGAAAGGCTTTAACTCAGTTTGATTAACATATCGTTTTCATCGGATGCCGCGCTTCCTTTGTAGGATTCTTGAAAAATAATTTAATTAGAGGGAAAACGTTAAACAGTGTTCGTATGCAATTATTCGTCGGAATGCGAGTGGCCGCGGATTAAGCCGCGATTCAATGAAACTGCCGGCTCTGTAGGAGGTACTTAAACATCCTCTGCCATTGAATTAACCAGCGCCCTGGGATCTTGGCGCGAAACGCTCTCTTCAACCAGCGGAAAATCGCGCAAACGCATTAATTTTCACATTCCTGGAATCCGAGTCGCAAGAAATTTCAGTCTTTATGTAAACTACGCGCTTCGGTTCCATTAGTCTAACGCGCTCGCAAGCCCGCCTTGTGAGACGTTACACGAGATCTTCTCTTGAACTTTGATTGAACCATTATTCACTTCCTTTTCAGTGACCAGATCATTGGGCGGTTTGATGTACCGGGTAATGAAGAACGAGAATAGACGCGCGGCCGGCGGGACGATTCTATCGGCGCGCTGCGGGGCGTTCGCTCGGACGGAACAGCGGCGCGCGAAAATCGGGACGGGCAAAAAGCTAGTCGCGTAATTAAAATCACTCGGGCCGCTCGTTTCCCTTCACGGGCCGCGGCGCGTGACGCGTTTAATCCGATTCCGCGAAGAAGAACATCGAACGGGCTCGATAACTCATCGGCGTCCAGGTGAGACGCGATTATCTCCTTTTTTTCGCTTCCTCCGCTCCCGACTTGGATGGAGATCCACCTTTCTTTTAGGACACGTTTACAAGTACGAAGCGAGGAAATCTAACGATCACCAATGATAAGAGATACATTGAATGTTATTTTAATAATTAAGGTTCACGCTCAGTTGTGCAAAGAATAATTAAATGAGTTTTATTGGAACATGAAGAGCAAAAGTTCGTATGTGTAGGTAGTTAGGGAGAACATTCACATTAAACAACGAAACAAGAGTAATACTAGAATAATCGATTAATATCGAAAGAATATGATTAACTTGAACTTATCAAGAAGAAGGAGTTCATGAAACTATACAGGTTTCTTTTTGTCTCAATACTGAAGATATACGAAGGAACTAGCTAATAGATTAATTAGTTACAGAAGTTCCTTGATTCAACATTTAATTCGAGCGATTTCGGTCAACGAATCTTGTCCCACGGTTGACGTCATTCTAAGAATTAGGCAGCCTCGTATCAAGGCCGGATAAGCGCCACGGTTTTTTTCCACCACGAACCGCAAGTTCAGCTCGTTACGACGGCCTTCGAGCTGGCCTTGAGAAATAGACCGCGTTCTCTATCGGACTCGACACAGCAAGTGTCGTACCTCTCCCGACGTGACACACGCGACGAACGATGTTTAAATCAATTAATTCATATCAATTTCTACATGAGGAGTTTTCTAAAGCGGTCCAGTTTCTAAATGCTAAATTGAATAGATAATTCCCGAGCGCGGCACAGAGCCAGTTAGATCATGCGTCGGTCGCATGACCGAGCGAAGTCATCTCCCGCGAACACACAATCGATCCCCGATCCTCTCTCCGTAGGCTCGCCGGCTAGTAACCTTGAGTCGCCATCAGCTTGAATCAGCGCGGGACTCATGAAATGGCATAACTTCGGAGCAACCATCCGCGATCCGTTCACCCACGGTAATCGTCAATCGCTCTCCGCGATTTCCAATATCCTCGTTGTGCAACGCGCGCGCGAGTTAATCAGGAATTAACTCGTAGCGAGTTAGGCGCGTAGTTAAGAGTTTCGAGATATGCACGTTAGAGAGATCGTATCTGTGTTTCGCTCCATTCGTAACGATTCCTGGAAGTATCGGAGATCGGGACCGATAACCGGGGGGGCTGGTTAATAAGAGTTTCGAGGAACTCGTTAATCGGCCGGCAGCCGTGTGCGCTCGTCAACGATCACCGACTAGGAGAGCCTACAGCCACTTCAATTTCTGGGACAATTTAATTAGCGCGCGACGACTCCGCCGGTTCGGTGCACGCTCTCGTGCCTTCTTCATTTGCCTATTCCGCGTCGGTGACGTCACCCCCCGCCCGTTTCCAAGTGTAAATCGATCCGTGTTAAGTAATGAACGTTCTCGTCTATTATTAAAAAAGTCGACGACGGGAGAACCCGATTAGAATCTTAAAATGATTCATAGAGTACCCGGAGATTTTACATTTATTATAAGCCTTGTAGAGGTGATATCCGCGTTGCTGGTTCGATCGGGATCGGCATTCTTCTTCTTCCAGCCTCTCGTCCGTCCGTTCCCCGAGGAT
This sequence comes from Ceratina japonica, assembly GCA_019453355.1. Classification (NCBI taxonomy): domain Eukaryota; kingdom Metazoa; phylum Arthropoda; class Insecta; order Hymenoptera; family Apidae; genus Ceratina; species Ceratina japonica. The sequence continues at coordinate 5,755 of SMSR01009211.1, read as the reverse complement.
CTGCGGTCTCGAGAGGCTCCATTGCTCGCGCGAGCCATGCCGATGCCGAGGTACTGGCCCGGAGAGAACGAGGTAAAAGAAAATGAAAAGGAAGAAGCGGTGAGACAAGGGGGAGGCGGGGGAAGAGGCCGAGGCGAACGAGGGCGACGAGGGACGGGCAGAGACGGGTAGAAAGAGATTGTGCCAAGATAGGCCGCCTGCCGCCGTCAAAACTGGTAGGCCTTGAAGAATTATGCGAACTATTCTTGCCAGTTTGCCCGCCGAGAATTTACGAACGGCGCGTTGACGCGCTGCGCGCAGTCACTGCTCCGGCCACGGCGGTGCCATGTAGCCTGGGCGTGACCGAGCCGGGGATCCATCACGGCTAGATCCTTCGAGATCCGATCCGATCCAATCACCGGCTGATCCATCCTGGCTCGCTCGTTTCAACTAGTCGGTCATTAGGTTGTTCATTGAAAAATCACGGCCAGCTGTTTACCACCGTCTGACGCCGCGTTCCATTTATAATATTCACTTACTATTCCTTTCACACGAAATGCTTGTTTCTCTTCTGAACAGAATTATATATTTTTTAACAAATAAGTTGATAAAAGTGAGTCTGAATTATCGAATCAGTGTTTGACTGCACTCGAGACGAACTAACTTCAAATAAATCCCGATTGCCATCGCCGGCCGAGTCCTTAACGATAAGAATCAATTACGAGCCTTCAATCTCCGCTACCTAAGATCGGCCACCGCCTGACGTCACGTTCCATTTATAATATTCACTCACTATCTCTTTCACACAAAATGCCTGTTTTCCTTCTGATCAAAATTATATTTTTTGAACAAATAAATTGATAAAACTGAGTCTGAGGTATCGAATTAGTGTTTGATTGCTCTCGAGACGAACTGACTTCAAATAAATCCCGATTGCCGTCGCCGGCCGAGTCCTTAACGATAAGAATCAATTACGAGCCCTCAATCTCCGCTACCTAAGATCGGCCACCGGTCGTTTCCTGCTCGCGAGCGCAACAAGCAGGGAGCCCGCCACTCGGCTTGCTCGCCGTGAATGATTTATCTCCGATAAACCGGCGCGGCGCGATCTTCTTCGACGGACGCGTCCCGCGGTATATAGTATACATATATCTCGAATTGCGCAACTTACTCCCCGGCAGAAATAAACGAGTTCTTTTCCTGCAGCGGCCGCGGCCGGTTCTCCCGCACGGAGGAGTGCCGCGTGCTTCCGATGCCCGTGCATCATCCTGGGCCCGCGGTCCCGATCCGGTAACGAAGAGATCAAGCCGCGTCACGCTGCGCATCCACCGCGCGCGCGCGCGCGCGTTCACCTGTCACTCCGTGATTTGCATCGAGCGTTGCATCAACCGGGCAAAAATGTCCGGCCGGGAACCTTGTCGGAGAACCGGTGACGTCCTCGACGAACCGACGAACGGTCCCCGTCGGTTCCGGCTCGTCCGACAGCGACGATCGCGATCGTCGAACGCGAGAACTCCATTTCTCTTAGAACGATGAATTAGAATTATTTATTTGGATACCATTCATCTTCCGGATTGGAACCGCGTACTTTGACAACTCATATGCCGACGTTTCGCCAACGTTGCAGTTAGCTTCATCAGGGCTGTAGGATCTGATACTCCAACTACCAATCCGGAAGATGAATGCTATCAGAATAAACAATAACCGTGAAAGCCTTAAATCCAAAATCTAGAATTATTTATTTATTTATTTATTTATTTAATTCATGGGTAATTAACCCTTTTACATATTGAAAAGAGTGGTACAGAGCAGTGAAAAAAGAAAAAAAAAGAAAAAGAGATATTATATTGACTGAGAAGCAAAAAAAGAACAAAGCTTTCTTCTAATGACTGAGCTGGAGTCAATGAAAATGTGAAAAATGTGACAAAATCTGTTGGCTTTAGATAATATTCTGTTTACTACATTAGAATGTCCAAATCGAGAAGTAAATCTCACTGGACAAAATGTTTTGTTAGGTCTGAGATTGCGAAAATTATTTTATTTTTGCAAGATTTGCGAGAAGAGAATGAGAGGTCGAGAATTATGTAACGTGAATTGGAATTCGGTTTTTAAACGAAAGATCGAAGTTCGAGGGATCGAGTTTGAGATTAATCGGTCTAGAATTTTTTGTTAGGGAACAGGACTGAGCTTGCAGTTACATTTGTAGTTAACTAACTTATTGACCTAGTATTCGCAGATAAACTCTCCCAGGGAGGGGACCGTCTCCGTCGAGGAAACCGATAGAATCGATATCTGCCAGCGAACTTCATAATTTCCCAGCGAGCAACTAACTTTCTCAATTTCACAGATAACGTACAGGACGAAGTTGGAAAAACGAATTCTTCCCTGTCTAATGCAATTATAAAACCAATCTAAGATTCGCAATTACTTCCACGTCCAGCCATAATTTTAACAATATATAATAATAATAATACTTTCATAATTCCGTATTCTTTGGTTATGAGAAGCAGAGTGTAGCTCAACTATAAGCGTCCGGTTTAAAATGCAACCTCGGACTTCTTCGGCCTCGTACGTTGCATTCGAAATCGACGGCGATTTAAGGAAATTCAGACCGCGGATTTTGCCAACAATCAGGCAAGGTCGCCGCGACCAACTTCAATTCGAATTCCGCACGCTATCGAAATTTCATTCGAATTCTTCTGCGAGAGCCTGGACATCTGCTGGATTTCGTGGCGTGTTCGCCGGACGATGCATCCAGAGAACTTTCGTACCACGGGGTGGAGCAGCGCGCGGGGGCGGCGGGCCGCGCTTTAGAATTCACCTGGTGCCGCGCGGCTCTTACTCCCGGGCATTTTAGTGTGTCCCCGTGCCTCGCATCCGCGAACGCGCGTCGCTCCTTTGCTCCAAATCTGCAGTTTCCCGGATCTTTCCAAGAGGTCAGAATAAAATTCAATTCGCCGCCGGTTAATCCTCGTCTGTTCTTCGCAAAAATTTCAGAGACGAAATGCAAGGATCCTTTTTACTTGATAATAACATGTCCTGTAATTTAGCTTTCAATTGAAGTAATTTCTCATGACTACTAATTCGAATACCTGTCAGGTTTTTTGATACACATTTCGGAATACTCTAAGATTGTACGTCGTTATCGTCGCTGTTGCCAGTTTGACGTCGGCTGGACGTTCCTGCCGCGGTCCCGTCAGCCGTTTCATAATTTTCTACCATCTCGTCTTGGAATAGTAATCGGTGCTCGACGAGTGCGCACGACAATTCGCGAGGCGAACGTTGAATTACGCGAATCGGGGACCCGATTCCCGTCCGCGAATGGCCGACGTTCCCCGCTTTTTTCCACCGTTCGTCTCCTCCTTCGCCTTCCTGTCTCGCGTGAGAGACCTCGAGACAGCGGATCGTGTCCGGTGCAATTATCCCCCTTCGGACCGGCGCGGCGGCGCGGCGTGGCCGTTCCGTTCCCTGGCCCGTTCGACCGAGCTTTCCAGGGAGACCATGCGCGTTCACCCATTGGAAGAGCGTACAGATACCAACTCCAAACTGACGAGACCCGTTTTCATTCATTTTATGTTTATTTATTTATTTCACGGGTCAATTGGCCCTTTACAAGTGCAGTGAGAATAAAAGAGCAGATAAAAAAAATAGTGAAAGATTTACATAATTAGAAATAAGGAAACGGCTATAAGAATAACAGAAGTATCATGCGATAAGGAGTTTATAAATTAAGAAATATGTACGAAGCTTTCTTCTTATGACATAGCTGGAATTATAGAAAATGTGAAACAAGTGACTGAATCTATTGGCTTTAGAAATAACCCTGTTAACTACACTGGAATGACCAAAGCGAGAAGTGAATCTCTCAGGACAGAAGGTTTTATTAGGTCTGATGTTACGAGTCTAGTTTGTTCAAGAAGAGCAGAAGAATCTACTTTGTGATTTAATAAATTAGAAAGGAAAATTAATTCGGAGATCGTTCTTCTGTTATCCAGGGTAGTTATCGCAAATTTTATCATGATAGCAGTATAGTCATTGTCTAGGTAGTGCACGGGACGATCAGTAAGATTCGAAAGATGACGAAGGAATTTCCGCTGAATACTTTCATTGTATAAAAAATCATTAATAGTCGTCGTAAGGAAATTTTAAGAATTCCCTTTTTAGAAGAGTAGGTTTTGTCAATTTTAGACCGGACCAGGTGTGGCAACGCGGTCTTCGGACACGGACGGACCGGGCATTCGCAATTCCTCGCGCGGATGGCCATCGGCAAAGCGAAACGGCTCATGAAATATTACACGCTGAGAATTTACGCGTGTACCCGCGGCCTTCCCTTTGATCAGAACCCGAGGAAATCGTCCGTTTCGGTCCCGAGGGGAACGTGGAGACCCCGGCGTGCCCGGCACCGATGCAACAACGTGCCTATCGATTCGACTCCTCCGCTCTCTCTCTCGCCCGGCCCTTTTTTTATTCCTCGGTCGTCGTTGCGTGTGCTCCCCATTCCTCCAACCCGTCCTTCTCCCACCCACGAGGTTTTCGCGCCTCTTCATCTCGTTCACCCCTCGGAGAAGCCTAACTCCGTGGACGCACGATCATACCTTATGTACGGCACGCCACCGCCATCCGCAGGGCGGACGGCCGGCCGTTCGTTTGGTATTCGGCGTTGACCACTCGCCACTTTGCGGATCTGCCCGCCTCCCTCATCCGCGTGAACGCTTTGTACATACGAGGCGAATTTAAGCGAGTGTACAACAGAGTGCAACGGAATTCATATTAAATTCATCCGTGCCCTTTAATTTATTCTCAAGTATAAAATGAAAGACTACAATTAATACTTTACTTGTATTAAGTTCCTATTCTAATTATTAAATATAGATGAGCGAATATTGTGTTTTGAGAACTTAGTCGAAGTTCCATTTGAATGAGAACGTGTCCGATCAGCTTTCTATTAAAATTGATGCGAATTTAAGCGAGTGTAAACCTAGCGAGTGCAACGGAATTCATATTAAATCCATCCGTGCCCTTTAATTTATTCTCAAGTGTTAAAAGAAAGACTATAATTAATAAATTATTTGCATGAAGTTCCTATTCTAATTATTAAATATAGACGAGCGAATATTGTGTTTTGAGAACTTAGTCGAAGTTCCATTTGAATAAGAACGTGTCCGATCAGCTTTCTATTAAAATTGATGCGAATTTAAGCGAGTGTACACCTTGCGAGTGCAACGGAATTCATATTAAATTCATCCGTGCCCTTTAATTTATTCTCAAGTATAAAAGAAATACTATAATTAATACTTTATTTGCACGATGATCCTATTTTAATTATTAAACGTAAACAAGTGAATATTGTTTTTTGACAACTTGATCAAAGTTCAATTTCAATGAGAACGTGTCCGATCAGCTTTGTATTAAAACCGATGCGAATTTAAGCGAGTGTACACCTTGCGAGTGCAACGGAATTCATATTAAATTCATCCGCGCCCTTTAATTTATTCTTAGGTATAAAAGAAAGACTATAATTAGTACTTTATTTGTATTAAGTTCCTATTTTAATTATTAAACGTAGACGAGCGAATATTGTATTTTGAGAACTTAGTCAATGTTCAATTTGAATGAGAACGTCTCCGATCAATATTCTATTAAAATCGATGCGAATTTAAGCGAGTGTACACCTTGCGAGGGCAACGGAATTCATATTAAATTCATCCGTGCCCTTTAATTCATTCTCACGTGTTAAAAGAAAGACTACAATTAATACTTTATTTGTATTAAGTCTCTA
>SMSR01009209.1:0-19526 GCA_019453355.1 Ceratina japonica | reverse complement strand
TATTTTAGAATTCCAGAATGTGTTCGTATTACACTCATAAGAGTCTGATCTTTTATAAAAGTCTTCAACCTAATTATTATATAAGGAGTAAGTATTTTGAGATTGAAGACAACGCTTTGGCCATAGTAAATTTCCACTGACTTTGACTATTATTGAAGAATTTTAACTATTTTGGAATTCAAGAATATCATTGCGTTTATAAAAGTTTAATCTTGCATAAAAATGTTCAGCCTGATTATTATACAATAATTAGTTGCTTCGAGATTGAAGACAACGTTTTGATCATAGTACACTTTTCTACTTGCCCAAATCGTTTTCAAACGTTTGCGTTCATCGATCCCAGTAACCTGCCGAAGGGAGCATTATCACAATCCTGGATAAAGCACATATGATACAGTAAGTAGAATCTGTTGCCTTGAGAAAACAAGAAGAACGGCGCGTGCAGTAAACTTAAAGCGGAGGACGAGATGGTAGCGGGGGTCGTAATAGCGGCGATAATGCTGAAAAACTCCGGGAGCCCCCAATGAAGACTCACTTTGTTTACCCTTATCAGCGTCATTAGTCGCTGGCTTAATAGCCAACGGAATTGCATCAGACGCCGGCGAGGTTTATCCCTGGCCCAGATAAAACTAATACTTCGAATTCAGATAAACAAACTGCTCCTCTACCCTCGAACTCCGAGTCAAATACCCTCCAACCGAGAGTGCTCAGCCCCTCAGTTCGCCTTCGAACTCAGAACCACCAGATTCGTGGCGTGTTCGCATCTCTCCTTTCCTTTCATCCCTGGATTTCTTTCTGAACTTGCAATAATCTTCAAGGAACTCGGCGGACTCTTATCGCCGACCGTTAGCTGACGCAACTTTTCGACCTGTTACATCCGGTATCTCCCCACGCGAAGCATGATTACGGAATCTGCGTTATAAATTATCCGCGCGAAGGAAGCATACAGTGCGAAGCGGGACACGTATATGCGCATAGTGTTCATGAATGACGCGTTATTCCTCGGACTGTAAAATCGTCGAGAAGATTTGTGCGTTCGCGGAGAGTCGAAGAAATTAAGAAGTCGTTAATCGAAGTACGCGATAATCGGTCTGGGGCGATTGAAGATCGGTTCATATTTTATCAGTGACTTCGTCGAGTTATCAGTGCACCAGATTTCGAATGCATCGGATACAAAGTTCGGCCTGGTTAAATCAGTTCTCTTCTGAAAGTTTAATCAAATCAATTATTTAAACATCGTCGATGAAGATGAACAAGGAAGTGCATCGGATGTTCACGCGTGTTCGGTTTCGCGGGGATGGAAATTCGCGTTTTTGACGAGGAGGGGGGTTCGGTGATAAGACTGTTATCGGTGTGGCAAGCGAAGAGGAAACTTTGTCGCTAGACAGACGGTCGCCAACGCGCCGGCTTCGATTGTCCGAGAGAAAGAGAGATATATTTGGTGGTAAGACGAGAGTCGCGCTGCTTCTCGGTTTGACAGCAGACACCAGGCTACCAGTTGCATCTCAATATGTTGGCGAGGCATCTACTTTTTATTGCTACCAGGTTACATCGTAAGTCATTGGACTTCTACACTTTAAATTGTTTAATTTGTTTCGTCCAAGGAATTAATTGTGGAATTATGATTATTCAACGGAGGATTTCTATGTAATAGAACTTTCGAATTTATGTTCGCTTATGTTGAATCTTTTTGTAAATGCGTTACGTTTGCGAGATCATTGATCATCATTAATACCAGGCATCTGCTTCTCGTTGCTACATTGAAAGTAGTGTTAGACACTATCGACTAAAAACTATCGATTTAGTCTCGATAATACCCAACGATACTTGGTCCAAGTTCAGACGAATAATTTATTTATAAAAAAAAGCTAAGTTCCGTTTAATTGTAGTGGATCATAATTTTTCAAACTGCACGCAACTTGTTTAAACATTTAGGATTCTAAAAATTGCGAGAAACAGAAATGGATTAATACTATTACGAAAAATGAAACAATAAATCATTCATGCTTTTACAAAGTTTTATATATTTTTTTCTTTTACATATATAATCATAAAAAAAGGATGCTTCACTTTTGATACAATTATATACTCATATTTAGATATTTTCAGAAATAAATAATTTCATAATTGTAAATAGTTGTTAANTCCTATCATCAATAACTCTGTATACTGTTATTGAAAAGCATTAAACTAAGATTTACCATAAGACTCAATGTGTTTCCATGCAAAGTTAAATAATTAATATCTTCACTCACGGGCCGTGAAAACTTACAAAAATTTAACCAAGTCATTTTGAAAGCTATATATAATGCTGTAAAAAATTTCATCGAAATCTGATTAGATAGAACCTCCTTAATCAAAATTTCTTGTTAGATTCTCTGGTCATTTATCAAACTTGTGAGTACGAGTGTACTCGCAGGCCGGGGTCGATTAGAGCGAAAGGAGAGTGTCGTTAGAAAATTAATGAGTTCAAACTGCAAACGATCCGCTCGACGGTCACGATAACAAGATCGGACAATGTTTTTCCGTGTAGATAACGACGGGCGAAAGAAAAGTCACGTTTTCTGTATTGAACAGGCACATATGTACCGCCCAATCTATCGCAGCAGCTGTGGAGAACGAAGCCGCTTCAACGTTGTGAAACGATAATCAACGAGAATTCCCTTCTGCCGCTTGTTACCATCCCCATGAAATATTTCCGAGCTCAATGGTTTCACCGATAACAAAACATTCCACGGTGCATCCTNCATAACATGCCATAGATTATGATCATGATGTAGAACAACAAAAACGATATTTCAGCCGACCAACAACTATCGACTATTTAGTCGATAGTATGATCAGATAGTTGAAATTAGTCGATAGTGCCCATCACTAATTGAAAGTCGCCTGACTTCTACTTTTTTCGACGTTTCCATTCGTCTACTTCGTATTGTGCAAAAGATCAATTATGACAATTATGATTATTGAACTGAAGATTTTTATGTAATACATAATCCAATAGAATTGATTTTAACGTTTACATTCATTTATATTGAATTCTTCTTGTAAATCTATAATACCTGCAAGGTCACTGATCATGATGATTATACATTTTATGCAAGACACATAAGTATGTTAAATTTTGATTAGTTATAGTATGCAAAAGCATAGGAAATATTGAAAGCAAAGTGAATTCTACGATATTTAATTAACATAATATTAAATGCAAATGTATATTATCGTGATATATAAAAACTATTTTTACTAATTATATAATTAATTAGTATTATAACAAATATTAAAAGCACATCTAAATTTAATTTTTCAATCCTCTATTGTAAATATTTTATCTTGCATAAATACACAAAACTTAGTCTGTTCTAATGACATCACAGATTGCACTGAAAATATCTTAGCATTTCTATTTATCGCGATATAGACATAAACATAAACAAGTCTGAAGAGAGAAAATTATTCCTCTAAGGTCATTGCTGACTGAACTGATAACAATTTTATTTAATTTCACTCACGTTGCTGTGATGTTTCGAACATTATTACGATACTTCTTTCACTCTGCTTATTAATTATAACATTATTACTCTAGATAAAAACGTGAAGTTAATTGTGCCTGAATGATTACACGTATCAGAGTTATTGTGTGTTCTTCCATTGTTTGAAACGCGTTTAGCAAAAGATGAAATCTGGTAGAGGAATAATATTGAATTTTGTCAAGTATCTTGTTTCCCAAACAGGACGTACTGGTACCTCAATTTAGGGCCAATTTCAATTGCACATGGCGCCAAGACTAGTTCAAAATCGGTTAAGGTACTTGCACATTTTGCAATGGGAAAAGATTTTTTCATATAATAATGAATCTTAATTGATAATACTCTGTTCCATTCAAAAAATGTTATCTAACAGCGTTCGAAGTATCTAGAATCATTGACTTTTCTTAATCGTTTAAATGGAAAGGAGAATAAGGATAAAACATCGAAATTCTGCAAAATCAAAGAATTAAGTTAATCTATATGAGTAAATTATTAAATCGAATAACTGTAAATTGTTATGGATGTCAATTATGTCTATTAATAGTTATGGTTGTTAATCTAGAATATACAGATTGAAGATAAATATTATATTCAAGCTCGAACTGTGTGAAACACGGAGTCGACAAATTGTGCGTCGCAAGTGATTTTTATTGCTCTCCCAATTTATAATCTTAATCGGTACACTGCTGATCGTTCCTCCCGTTACGTCACGGTTGATAACCACAGGTCACGCACGGTAAATCATCACAGCGGAATTACTAATCATGTGATGTACATTTCTATAGTTTGATAACGAACTGTAACTTTTTACGTTCGTTTAACGTTTAAGTAAACGTCTGCTCGACGTAGTGCCGTGTTACGTTCACGAAACTGAAAAATTTCACCCTGATTCAGTTCTCTAATCTATTTACTAAAATAATTCTTATTTATTATGCAGGCTAAGTCAATATTATTTAAAATTGTTCAGTAGTCTCGAAATAGCAAACTTGTGGCAAAAACTTTTGTTTTTCCTCAAATACTCCTGAACCGTTGGACTTGATGGAAAATTGCATACGACTAGTACAGTTTGGGCTAGCAGGAACAGGTTAGCAGTTATTGGCAGAAAATGATAATTTCGCAAAATCTGAGTAGGTACTTTGGCAAAATTTCGGAGAATTTAAGATTTCTTGGCGGAATTTCGGAAAATGCTTCAAATAAAAGTTGTAGGTATTACTATTATCTGCTACAAAGGTCGTATAGAATTTTCTTCTATCTTCAGTACTTTAGGAGTAATCGAGTAATTATTACATTCATCATCAATTATTCCTTAACGAGTGGAGGGGGAGAAAACTGCCTACAACTATCTGTATATGTGATAACTACGTATCATCAAGATGTAGATCAAAATTGTTTTCATTTTGAAACGTCAAAATTATATCAAAATCCAGCAACATCGATGCTAGATCAAGCATTGGAAAAACAAGACATAGACTTGTTACTTTTTCTAAATCTTGTCTTATTAGAGGAAGTTAATACTAGTCCATTAACTGATCCAAGACTCATTGTCCGAAGTTGTACATACATTAATTTAATGATTTTCAGCATATAATGAATTCATACCATTGATCGTAAATTGGAGTTTTGATAAAATCTTATGAAATTGAACTATGAATTATTATACGTGATACTAACGTACCCTTTACAAGTAATAAACTGAACTTATCTTCATTTCATAGGCTTTCAAATTATCTATATCGTTTTGAAGTATGTCTATTATTAATTTATTCATAATTCAGTACTTCAGTAATTCGTATTTTATATAACCATTGTGTCACTACAACTCTTCTATCATAAGTATAAAATTTATCAGTTTCCCTGATATATTTAAGGATGTTATGAACAAGTAGTCAATGTTAACAATAACTGACAAAACTATTTTATGAGATATAAATTCTATCTGAAAAAAATCACCGATTCTAAGAGAATTAAAAGCATTCATTAAGTACAAGTAACTAAATTTTTATAATGTTATACAAACGTCTATAATATTGTAAATATGTTTTTACTTCTTTTTTCTTAATTTCGTAATTATAATTTGAAAACTCTTAGATGTAGTTTGAACAATGTTAGGAACAAAAATACTATTTCTACTGTCGCTTGACATTTCTTTACATTTTTATTAAGGTTGTATGAACCTTTACATAAAAACAATAGAAATTTTAAAAGTTACTAAATATTAAATTAATAAAATACTGTACAAAATTTTATAAATCTTGCGGGCTTTTACATGTTGAATTCTTATTTGGAATGACAGAATTTTGATTTAATTTATAACAAATATGAACGCAACAATGACAGAGTTTTGTAATTTTGTATAATTTTTGAATACACGATTTAAGACTATTTTAAAGGCGAAATAATGTTAAATTCGAGGATATTATTTAAGATATACAATAAAAAATATGCAAAAGTAAGAATGGACATTTAGACAACGTAGATAGTTACAAGTCACGTACAGTTCAAGAAAAAATGCCAAAACTACGTATTAGAATATTACAAATTATGCATTCAAAATTGATTATGACTGAGAAAAACCTGTCGAGCAATTCTGTAATCTTTACTCCTCTGTAATTATCACTTATTCTAAAAGTTCATTGTCTCAAATATTGGACACAGCTTTTTATTACATGTTTTAAACTTTTGACAGTGATTTTACTGCTCATACAACCTTAATAAATCGCTTGGTATATATTTCTGAAAAATATATTCGTTCTTAAGATATTTATTAATAAAATTAGCACAAACTTCCAAGAATTTGTCTCTGTTTTCTGTAACTAAAGAAAATAATAACTCTTTACTAGTTTTCATAAAAATAAGTGGTAGATTAAAATTATAACACTAAATAACTAGTAAACTTTCTAAACATTTTTCATACACATTTTGACGTTCGAACTAATAACAATTATGATCAAGTATGTGGCATTACTTTGACTTACAGCCATAACATCCTTAAACGCACAACGAGATTGTTTCCTGTAACCAGCGATAATATTGAAAAAGAATTGCCGCGATATCCCGAATACCGGGTGCAATCGTAAAAAAAAAGAAATGATTCACGCCGATAAGTACTGCTGTACGCGTTCTTGATAACCGCCTCGCACAATGGATCGTGAGTCGATGGTGCAAAAGTGGAGCAGACCACGGTACCACGATGCTCGATAAAAACTAATGCGATCATCCGACCTGAATAATTATGCGCATCATTATGAGACTCCAACGAAACGGCTANGACTGAGAAAAACCTGTCGAGCAATTCTGTAATCTTTACTCCTCTGTAATTATCACTTATTCTAAAAGTTCATTGTCTCAAATATTGGACACAGCTTTTTATTACATGTTTTAAACTTTTGACAGTGATTTTACTGCTCATACAACCTTAATAAATCGCTTGGTATATATTTCTGAAAAATATATTTGTTCTTAAGATATTTATTAATAAAAATTTCACACAAACTTCCAAGAATTTGTCTCTTTTTTCTGTAACTAAAGAAAATAATAACTCTTTACTAGTTTTCATAAAAATAAGTGGTAGATTAAAATTATAACACTAAATAACTAGTAAACTTTCTAACCATTTTTCATACACATTTTGACGTTCGAACTAGTAACAATTATGATCAAGTATGTGGCATTACTTTCACTTACAGCCATAACATCCTTAAATGCACAACGAGATTGTTTCCTGTAACCAGCGATAATATTGAAAAAGAATTGCCGCGATATCCCGAATACCGGGTGCAATCGTAAAAAAAAAGAAATGATTCACGCCGATAAGTACTGCTGTACGCGTTCTTGATAACCGCCTCGCACAATGGATCGTGAGTCGATGGTGCAAAAGTGGAGCAGACCACGGTACCACGATGCTCGATAAAAACGAATGCGATCATCCGACCTGAATAATTATGCGCATCATTATGAGACTCCAACGAAACGGCTATAAATCCAGGGAATCCGTTTTTAATGAGTACACCTGGTGTACTTCTAATTGGCATAGCCTGTACCAGTTCAGCTGATGTGTAATTAAACGAATTTTAATCGTGTATTATATACCCTCATGCATTTTGTCCGGAATAATTAAGTTAAATAAGGCAATTATTTTATAGACTGATATATAATACATGCGACAATAATTTACTAAGGATGGGAACGAGTCCCTACTTAATGTAATTATTAGTTCGAACATGATACTCCGTCCATTTGTACAAATGTGTAATTTATTAAATTTACTATACAAAGCAAGTGAATTGAAAAATGTGTTTTCACATTTTTAATAATTGATGCCCGAACGCAACGGCATGTACAGCAGGACAAAAACTGACAGTTTTAATTAAATTATGATACTTTATAGTCATTGCCCATCTTGTCTAAGCTAGATTAGGTTACTACTTACTAAAATGTGCTACCTGTTGCACCTTTACTTCTTTTCGTCATGTTAAATCATTTGCAGAAATTTTGTTTAACAATTTCATGTACTGTGACGATAAAACATGTACAATAGGGAAAAGGTACATACAGAGAAAACTACGTGCCTGAAGAGAAATAAAACAAGACAGTTTTAGCCAAGTTTCACGATAAACAAGTAAACAAATTTTATCGTGTGTTGATTAAGACATAACGAATTATCGCACGATAATATAGAAACCAAGTGACAAAAATTGTTAATCAACCGTTGCAAAAGCTTTAATCCGCGAAATTGTATTACGATAGTCGCGTGATCACCCCTCTTTCGAAATTCAATTTGATTTATTAATCACCGTTGCGTTAGGCTTTTGCAATAATGTATATCATTGTTAACGTGGCCACATCAAAACGTGTTTACTCGCTTTACGTGTTACCCCGGTGTCGTAACTATAAGACGAACTTTCAGCATTTATGTACAGAAGAGATATAAATGACAATTGAACGTACACAAATTATATAAGACTCCAAATTTATATGCAATTTGCGTTTACAAAGCGTAGACTGTTTTCATTCTATGGTTACAATACTGAAGGCAATAACGTTAAAGGAGTAACGTAAATACGTAGTATAATTGAATTCAGGTTTTGGCATGGAGATAAAGCGCCTCGAATTGCCCCTGTAGCATGTTCAATGTGCGTGCTCGTCCCTCGTTGTAAGTAGCGTCTTTTCACTAACAACTGGTGACTAACTTTGCACATAATCAATTATTTTTATAGTTCCACGTTTAATCGATTTTAATCAAACGACAGCTCGTTCAGTACCATCGTCTTTTTTTTTCATTCGCCTAATCAGCTTGTGGACTAATATTAAAAATCTACTTACAACCTGGGTAGAGGAGCATGCAACACTTTTTGTACCGTATTACAATGTACATACATATACATGTTGTGTTTGTCCACTTGTGTAAAGTCTTTCCACTTGTGTTTGTCCACCCCTTGTGTACGTTCGTTAATTTGTATATTTGTTTTCCTCCTTTTTTTTTTTGGTACACTGCGCATCTTGCCACTCGTATGTAAATATCGACGAAGAATGTCGTTAAATGTCCTTGTGGATAATTATATCTTTATGTGAATAGACGTAATTTTTTGTGGAAATCACTGTTGCATTTTGTTGTTATTTGTTCTGTTTGTTCACTCGTTTTGTACCTGTACCTCGTGTCACGTGCACAAATACAACCTTTATTTTGCATATAGGACTGCCATACATGTGGATCCATCCTCTTTTTTCTACGATGTCCGGGTATTTTTTGATCATTCTAATGCTATCGTCCAAGAATTATTTCTTTAATAACAATCGACGAAATAATGAAATTACCTAGGATACAGTTTAATCATTAATAAGAGTAAATAGAATTTTAATAGATTAAATTTGGTTTCTATTATATAAATGTTTCATCAAGGATGATATTTTAATGTCTAGTAAAAAAAATTGATAAGTACAAGAAGACTGAATGCTATTAGTAGCTTGATCTCGTTCTAATTTTTATTAAATGCCCAAAATGTCTGTTGGAAAAGTTGATAAGCACAAGAAAACTGACTAAGAGTAACTTGATCTTTACTTTTTATTTTATCCAAGCATAATTATGTTCATTGAATGCCCAAAATATGTAGGATTTGGATATAAAAAATTAATTTATATGGTCAAACTTTCTACAGATTGGATTTAAAATAATAATTTGTAAAACCTAATTGTCTAGAATTTGGATTTAAAAAAATAATTTATAAAGCCTAATTGTCTAGAATTTGGATTTAAAAAATAATTTATAAAGCGTAATCGTCCAGGATTTGGAATTAAAAAAAAAATTTGTAAAGCCTAATTGTCTAGTATTTGGGTTGAAAAAGATAATTTATAAAGCCTAATCGTGTTTAGGGTTTGTATTAAAAAAAATAATTTATGAAACCTAATTGCCCAGAATTGGGATTTAAAAAATAATTTGTTCAACATACGATTGATTTAAATATTCTTATCCGTCATATATCCTAAATGAATTGCAAGATTACTTTTAATATTAACTGTATTTTGAGATTCCATTAAATAATTTCTTAAGATTTGGATTAAAATAATAGTTTATATAGCATAATCGATTGCTTCAAACATTTTAATTGACGTTATTGTATTAATTCGTTAAATGAATTCCTATTTTGTACAGAACTTTGTCTTCATTCCTTAATTACAATTATAGTCCATAGTTTTTTAGAAATGGTTGTCTTAGGATGTTGTTTCTAAATAATGACAGAAATTAAAACTGTTTATATTATATTTTATGTTTAAATGTTTGGAGTTTTAATGCTGTCTATCTTAAGTTACTGATTTCACTGGCAGTCCTATTTGCATATCATGTATAATATATTATATTATGTAATTTGCTCAAAATCAAATGCAACGACTATCACATTGACTTGATTTTTATTGGTTTCTAATCCTAAATTTCCGATTTATATTTATTTATTCTGTACGCTTATTGTACATTCCAATAATTAAACTGTGGACTTTTATGCAAAATGAAATATTCATATTAGTTTAAAAAATGCATTTTCTGTTTATGATGAAATGTATAATATACACTCCTCTTGTAATATTATATATATTATTTAAAATGGTAAACAATCCTTACGTTTATTATCTATACAATTTTTCTATAAAATTCGCAATCTACCAATATTTCATATATCTTATTCGTCGTATTTTTAAAATGCGAAAGTTGTTCATTTTGTTCTACTTAATACTTTTTTATTTCTCCTGTGTAATACTTGTTATACTTCGTTGTCATTATTTAACCAACAGAATCGAACGATTAATTGCCTGATTTACACTTTAAAATAATTATTTGAATATATTATATCAAAATATCGAGTAGGTTGAGAAAAAATTTGATTTTGAGCAAACACCAATAATTTACTTATCCTGATGTTCGTCTGTCTTGCCTGTGTATTATGTTCGTAAACGTCCCAATTCTTCTCACCCGTGCACATTAGTCTGTGTAAATATGCATACTAGTTTTAGAAAGAAAAACAAAAAGAAATTGCACCTCACAAACGCACGCGTGCATCGACTCGCTAGTAGCTCGTGTTAGTTCGTGGAACGGTGAGTACACACATACATCAATTTTGTTTTTAATGAGAGGAGCGCTCGAGTCCGATACGGGAGTAATCGTTATTCGGCTTAGTTTCGTTTTCTTCCTTTTAACACGATTCAGGGAAATCGCAACGTAACGGGCTCGAGCGATTAGTCGACGCGTTGGTTGGGTATTCGTGTTTTAGTCGCATGTTTCCATGTTTGTAATACTGGCACGCTTCTTGCTTTCAATGTAACAATAACAATAATAACAATACAACAATGTAACAATAACGTACGCCATTAACCAATTACTGTTTCCTACTTCCTGTTTTGATTTGGCCTCTGGAAACCCGGAAAAGGGAATATTTTTAAATATGTAAAATGCAAATAATTATTCCCACATGTAGAGAATATAGTTTTGTATTATATCAATTGTAAAAATTAAGTTTTTGGTGTTAAAATATTGCTGTAATTGAAAGGTACTTACATTATAATGTCTCAATGATATAAAGTTTTTTCAGTATAGTTGTGGTGAGCCAAAAAGAGAGTAAAAAGTACAGAAATTAATTCAAACCATCTTTATTGCATTAAGACAAAATTTTTTGAAACATTAATTTCTATTCAGAATCGTGTTAATTTTTCGATTTTTGGTATTTCTTCCATTTTTTTAATTCACTTAGTAATTATGAAAACTATAACAATTTCTTCAGAGACAATTTAAATGTTTCTTTCCATACAAGATTTGCATTCATTAGTAAACACATTAAACCAAAGAAAGCAGTGAAATGCTGTGAGTATCATTGAATTATGCCAATATTATAACATCGCGAAATTAATTTAAATAACTTATTCTCAAAATGTTAGTTAAAGTCATTTTATCCATTTAAAAAAAGCCTAGAAATTGTGCATTTTTCGGGTTTCAAAACTAATTTTTTAATGTATTATACTTTATACAAAATGTATTATGAAAGTGAAAACAAAAAATGTAAAAATGTTTTCTTCTATACTAAGAGGGAATTATTGGTTTCGTTACATTCTTTAGTAGAATCGGTGATCTATGCTCTACGTATAGTCTGCATAATAATAATTAGACTGCGGATTTTTATGCGAAATCAATTTTTTATCGTTATGACATATACAGGGTGTTTCAGGACCCACGGTCAATAATTTAAGGGGTGATTCTGGATGCTAAAATAAGGCGAAAATAAAGAATACTAATTTTTCAATCGAATCCCCGTTAATTAGTTATTAAGCATTAAAAAGTGACCCCTGAAAGTAGGCAACTCGCGTGCAAATTAACTTTCTTTCAAAATTTGCAGTTATTTTGATCTGAAAAAATTATTTCATATTCTTTAACAAATTTTATGCAAAGAGTGATGCATGAGTCTTTTTCGTAGTACTTATAGTTCCATAAAAAAAAATTCGAAAGGTTAAATTNTTTTTTCAGTATAGTTGTGGTGAGCCAAAAAGAGAGTAAAAACTACAGAAATTAATTCAAACCATCTTTATTGCATTAAGACAAAATTTTTTGAAACATTAATTTCTATTCAGAATCGTGTTAATTTTTCGATTTTTGGTATTTCTTCCATTTTTTTAATTCACTTAGTAATTATGAAAACTATAACAATTTCTTAAAACAATTAAAATGTTTCTTTCCATACAAGATTTGCATTCATTAGTAAACACATTAAACCAAATAAAGCAGTGAAATGCTATGAGTATCATTGAATTATGCCAATATTATAACATCGCGAAATTAATTTAAATAACTCATTCTCAAAATGTTAGTTAAAGTCATTTTATCCATTTAAAAAAAGCCAAGAAATTGTGCATTTTTCGGGTTTCAAAACTGTAATTTTTTAATGTATTATACTTTATACAAAATGTATTATGAAAGTGAAAACAAAAAATGTAAAAATGTTTTCTTCTATACTAAGAGGGAATTATTGGTTTCGTTACATTCTTTAGTAGAATCGGTGATCTATGCTCTACGTATAGTCTGCATAATAATAATTAGACTGCGGATTTTTATGCGAAATCAATTTTTTATCGTTATGACATATACAGGGTGTTTCAGGACCCACGGTCAATAATTTAAGGGGTGATTCTGGATGCTAAAATAAGGCGAAAATAAAGAATACTAATTTTTCAATCGAATCCCCGTTAATTAGTTATTAAGCATTAAAAAGTGACCCCTGAAAGTAGGCAACTCGCGTGCAAATTAACTTTCTTTCAAAATTTGCAGTTATTTTGATCTGAAAAAATTATTTCATATTCTTTAACAAATTTTATGCAAAGAGTGATGCATGAGTCTTTTTCGTAGTACTTATAGTTCCATAAAAAAAAATTCGAAAGGTTAAATTTTCGAAGAGTCACGGTTTTCAAGTTTTTAGAATTTTTTCTCAGAAACTATGAGTTTTACGAGAAAAACTCAGGAATTACTTTTTGTTTCAAATTTCTCAAAAAATACGAAAATAATTTTTTCAGATCAAAAAACGAAAGATGTTCAAAAAATTAATTTTTCTCAGGAACAATGAGTCTCAATTTTTTATTATATCTTGATTATTTTTTAAAAGAGATATTCCCTTACAGCTAATTTTCTACATCAACTTCTAGCAATAACTTATTTTTAAATATGGAACATTCGAATGGAAATATGGAACTCGAATTTTTTTCTACAAAAGTATAAGTTATACAAACTTTTTGCTTAAAATTTTTTAAAGAATATGAAATAATATTTCCAGATCAAGAAAACTGCAAATTTTTACAAAAAGTTAAGTTGCACGCGATTTGCTTACTTTTAGGGGCCATTTGTTAATGCTTTATAACTAATTAACGAGGCTTTGAACAAAAAATTAGTATTCTTTATTTTTGGCTTATTTCAGCAATTTTAAAATCAACCCTTAAATTATTGGTCTTGGGTCCTAAAACACCCTGTATATATCACATAATTTAAATAACGAAATGTAAAATAAGATTTTGAGATTCCTCCCAAGAGTAATATATTTCAATTTTCTAAGATACAGTGATATCATGATAAAATGATATAATTATACTATGATACAATGATATAATGACACAATGATACTTACTCGTGCATATAATGCATACCCTTGCTCATCAAATGCATTCTTTATATTTCCTGCACATTGAGTTCTCCAAAAGCATAAACTCCGCAGTCTAATAATAATAATAATATCGTACAAGTAGCTAACAAACGTAACAGGAGACTCAGAAATCGTTTCCTTATTAGAACCCGCAAACTCTATCGACTTGATCATTATACCTAGTTTAATGAGCCGAGTTTCTATATCAAGGTTGATTGCTCTGTTCCAGATAACACGCTCCTAGCGATAGATTCGGTGCCTCCGCACGGTATAGTCCAACCGCCGCCCTACATCTCGCCCCCCAAACCGGAGGAATGCCAGAGGAA
The DNA here is from genome assembly GCA_019453355.1 of Ceratina japonica. Classification (NCBI taxonomy): domain Eukaryota; kingdom Metazoa; phylum Arthropoda; class Insecta; order Hymenoptera; family Apidae; genus Ceratina; species Ceratina japonica. The sequence continues at coordinate 5,006 of SMSR01009209.1, read as the reverse complement.
GGAGAAGATCCAGGAGGATCAGCTGATCCAAACGGGTTGCGAGAAACAGCAGAATTATGGTCAACAGGCTATGATCAACCACAATAAAATGTACGCGCACGACCCGGGCCAGAACATCTACAACAACAAGTATGCCGAACGCAACGACTTCCAACGAGTTTGCGACCAGCGGCAAATGGTCTACATGCGAAACGCAAGGAACCAGCAATGCTACGCCAAGGACGCGGCCGATCAACAGTTTTATACGCTGCCATCGAGGAGACCTCAGAGGGATGTCGAACCGCCGCGGAGTGTCACACCGGATATTACCAGAGGCCTCGGACGCGGCTCTTTTAGCAGCGGCGTACACGTGTTAGCTAGGCAGAGGACGATGATGGAGCAGCAGTTGGATCGGTGTGGTGGTTCCCAGGTGGACTTGAATGGCAGGAATTTGGAATGCTTTGACACCGAGAACGGACGCAATCAGATACCCATTGTGGATATCAGAAACAGGTAAACGGAGATTAATTGATACGAATAAGTTGGAAACTTAGGCAAACTGTAAATCTATTTTATTCATTTGTTAATAGTTGGTGAAAATTGTATAAATATAGAGGCCCTTATCAATATATTCAGACTAATGTCACGATTCAGTTTTGTCTTTTATTGTACGTGTAAATTATTTATTATTAATACTGCGAAATATGCTTTATATTTTCATTAGAAAACAGTAATTTAATTACATTGCGTATTTCATAGTGAAATTATTTCAATGTAAATTACATTAAATTTTGTAGTATTATTCATACAATAATTGCACTCGTTCTATTAAAAAAAGAGATATTTCACGTGCATTAGACATTTTTTGAAGGATAAACTTAATGGAAACATTGAAAACTCTGAAACGAATCCGTCAAATAATATAAAGACAAATGTATAGTATCGATTTTCGTATTAGAAACTGAACTAAGACGTTAGCTTGTATATTACAGAATGAAAATACCGAAGGGAATCGATGCTAAGTACAAACGTTCGCTTTCTTCACCCAGATTCACAACACCATTAGGACTGACAGCGCTTGGGTATCGATTCTTCGCGTCCTCGCCTATCCGTGATCCCGTTACGAAGTCTCCGAGTGCTGATGCGTTAAAGTACAATCCAATTTCGCCGATCGGGCACGGCTACGGGAATAGTTTCAACTCATCCACGCCGGCCGCCGTTCGTACTATGACAACTGTTGCCGGTGAACGTTCGCCGAACAACAATCACGTCAATAATAATTGTTCGTCGATGCCGAACTCGGGAAGGAGCACGCCCGTGCAGAATTCGTCGGGCAGGAGCACGCCCACGAATTTAATTCTATCGCCCACGAAGAGCACCATGTCGAACGAGGAACTTTTCGCCGCTATCCACAAATCGAAGAAAAGACTGAATATAAAGGATGACAACGAGAATCTGTCGCCGTATGGCTCGACCAATTCGTTGGCGAAGATTGCGCATGGAAGCAGAAATAACTGGACCGTGGAATCGCAAAAAATTGTATGTATATTAATTTAAATGTCCACTGTGTTAAATAGTTGTTATAATTATTAGAATAGGTGGAGATAATTATTATAATATCATGGAATAACTACAGTAATTTCGGAATGTATGGTCACCCATTGGGACTGGGCTATATATTCGGAGGGGTGAATTTCGTAGAATCGATCGTCGTTCGTGCGCGCAGCATGAGAAAGGGTAAATAATGTCGGTTGATCAAACGCGACGATAATTCAAATAGTAGAAGAATAAATATAGATAAGAGTGGATGCTAGCAAAAAATGTTTTAAACGAAAATTGTAGATGTTGCTGTTACCTGCAAATTAGGTTCTATACAATTTTATTGTAACTCTAACATTTTCTAAGTAATCGTCGTGAGTATCGGCTTGACTCCTCAGTATAGGATTTTCTAGTTCGTGTACCAGTTTACTGTTAATAACTCCTTAATTATTGATCCTAACGAAAAATGTTTCAAACAAAAGTTGTAGGTACTATTATTAATTACAATTAAGGTTGTATACAATTTTATTGTAATCCTAATATTTTCTGAGTAATCGTTAAAAGTATGATTCCTCAGTATAGAGGGAAGAAGAACAGAGATAAATAATACTCGAGGCTCGCATCGAGCGGTCGTTTCAAAGAATTGGTGGGGATGATCGCGGTCATGTATCTTAAGAATATGGTCACGTATCCAGAAATTACTGTATGTCTATCTGACGAGCATTCTTATTGATTTATCCCAAAGACATATGAAAATAGACCGAGAGTCCAAATGGGACGACGGCGATTGAGCGAAGGAAAATGAATTTTTCTTTCTTGGCATTAAACATCCGTTTAACAACATTTTCCGCTCGGTTCATATTCTTATGTCTATGATTTATTCTAAGTACTGTACTTTTATCTTTCCACTTATTTTTATTTCTAATATAACAATAATAATATAATATAATAATAATTATAATTTCAGGTAACGCAAAACGCGCAGCCTCCCCCACCAGCCACGTCGCGACTAGATTTCAAGCGACTACTCCTTCAACAAAGCGTAAAAACCGGGCCAGTCAGACTATCAGCAGCCGAGCAGCTAAAACTATCGCGCCAACAATGTCAGCAGCAACAATCATCACCGGGTGTACAACAAACCTCATCATTAGCCAAAGTTCTGAGTCCGCGCTCGATATGGAGGTTCCAGACTCCACGAACGGACGTCCTATCTTCTACTATAATTGAGGACACCGCAGCCGAGGAAAAAGCCATGAAACCCTCGCCGGAGAACGTTTCCCCAGTGTCTCGAGTGAACGCTAGGCGGCAGCTACAACTCAATAGCGAAAACGATTCACTTATCAACCCCTGCGACGNATTTTCTAAGTAATCGTCGTGAGTATCGGCTTGACTCCTCAGTATAGGATTTTCTAGTTCGTGTACCAGTTTACTGTTAATAACTTCTTAATTATTGATCCTAACGAAAAATGTTTCAAACAAAAGTTGTAGGTACTATTATTAATTACAATTAAGGTTGCATACAATTTTATTGTAATCCTAATATTTTCTGAGTAATCGTTAAAAGTATGATTCCTGTATAGAAGGAAGAAGAACAAAGATAGATAATACTCGAGGCTCGCATCGAGCGGTCGTTTCAAAGAATTGGTGGGGATGATCGCGGTCATGTATCTTAAGAATATGGTCACGTATCCAGAAATTACTGTATGTCTATCTGACGAGCATTCTTATTGATTTATCCCAAAGACATATGAAAATAGACCGAGAGTCCAAATGGGACGACGGCGATTGAGCGAAGGAAAATGAATTTTTCTTTCTTGGCATTAAACATCCGTTTAACAACATTTTCCGCTCGGTTCATATTCTTATGTCTATGATTTATTCTAAGTACTGTACTTTTATCTTTCCACTTATTTTTATTTCTAATATAACAATAATAATATAATATAATAATAATTATAATTTCAGGTAACGCAAAACGCGCAGCCTCCCCCACCAGCCACGTCGCGACTAGATTTCAAGCGACTACTCCTTCAACAAAGCGTAAAAACCGGGCCAGTCAGACTATCAGCAGCCGAGCAGCTAAAACTATCGCGCCAACAATGTCAGCAGCAACAATCATCACCGGGTGTACAACAAACCTCATCATTAGCCAAAGTTCTGAGTCCGCGCTCGATATGGAGGTTCCAGACTCCACGAACGGACGTCCTATCTTCTACTATAATTGAGGACACCGCAGCCGAGGAAAAAGCCATGAAACCCTCGCCGGAGAACGTTTCCCCAGTGTCTCGAGTGAACGCTAGGCGGCAGCTACAACTCAATAGCGAAAACGATTCACTTATCAACCCCTGCGACGATAGACTGGTACCTAATTGTAATGAAGAAGCTTCAGAATCGAAATCGACGGTTGAGTCATCGGATAGAAGAATTCAGACGAGAGAGGAATCGTCGGAAAGTCGCGGCAACGAGCGGCTGACTTCCGTCTCGTCGAGCAAAGCCGAGAATTCGGGAACGCCGCAATACCCCTCGCAGCTCACGCCCTCGTGTCAGCAGGCGATAAGCGCCTTCGAGTCGAGAAGGATTAGCAATCAGCTGGCGAGAGCGCAGTTCTTAGCCAGCACACCCGGAACGAATCAGACCAGCAACGTATACGCGAAAAAAGCGTTTCGCGCGAGATCGGAATCCCCTCAAAGCCCGACGATGCAAAACGTAACGCGTAGCCCGAGCGTGCCGACGCTGGAGACTGCCCTGTGATCGTCTGTTCGCGTTTTACAACATAAACGTGTGTCATTTGGAATCAGAATGTACTGCCGTATTTTTATTACTTATATTTTTCGATTGTATCATTGAAACGGAATTTCTGTACGTTTATATGAAAAACGTGAACCCGTTTGATAGCGCGAAATGCTTGTCACAATTGAAATCTGGTTCTGAATGACGCGCGTTTAATCTTGCCACAAATAATTTCGTAGTCGATGAAATTAAATACATGTGAATCTCGTAATTTGTCGACTTCGAATAATTTATAAGGTATTTATTGTACGATAAAAATTTGTTAATAAGCGTTGCATAGAACATGAGATCTGTTTTTTGTCTCGTTGACTTTTTATCGAAATATATGAGTCATTATCAGCTTTATAAATAAATACGTAACTAAAAATATGGAGTGTTTTGTTTAAAAAACTGAAGCTGACTCACAAATCTCAATAAAAAAACAATGAACCGAAAAACAGATTATAGATTTGCCATATTCATTTAAGAATTTTTATCGTACAACAAATACGAGTTATTCAAACTCGTTATGTTACAAAATTCACACTGTATAATGTAAAACAGTGAATTTGAACGTAGAGTCGATTCGTTCGAACTCCGAGAGGACAATAATTTATTAGAACGTGCTAGTACGATAACGGTGTTGAAATTAGTATTATACAGTATTGGATTGCTTCATTGATACGTAAAACTGTAATATCGAGGGACGAACAAATTGC
>SMSR01009206.1:0-19190 GCA_019453355.1 Ceratina japonica | reverse complement strand
TTTCGTGTTGGACTGAATACGTAGTTCAGCGATAAGAATGGAAGAGAATAAGAATTTCTGGCAATGCTAGAAGAATCTATTTGATATATTTTTGTATGGAACTGACGTGGAACGATAGAGCGCCTGTTTTTTATGTAATTCGAGAAGCGTGGAAGAGATCATCGGAGGTTAAAAAAAAACACGTCGAAACCAGTATTGAAACTGAAGTTTCTGGCAGGGCAAGGAATTCATTATCTCGTCGAGATATTACGGGGAGACGGAAGCGTGGCTGATGGTGCTCCACAGTTCTATGTTTGCTTCATTGATTAGGGATCCATAAATGACGATTGTTTTGTCGTTGCGCTCAAGTTCGTTGTTGCACAAATAACAGGGACCAGAACGTTCCCCCGATAAGAGGCGCGCGCGTCCCAATGCGTAATTATTGAATTACCAGCGATACCGTTGTCAATCACACTCCCCATTTTGCTAACTTCTAGATATTTCTGTTTTCGGGGACCGCTGACGCTCCCATTGTTTACGATGCAAGTCACGCTGCTGCGTGTAACGCGTAGTTCGCTGCCATATTAAAACGGTTGCAAAATGATCTTTGGATCATCCTTCTCCCTGTTTTCAACCGTTGGACTTTTTGTTCAACTCGCAGCTCACCGTTGAACTTCCAGTATTGACCCTTCCCAGACTTGCCCGGCTCTTTTTTGCACGTGGAAAATTCCTCTTCGCGAATATTGCAATTTTTTTGCGAGGGTAAGCCCGTGCTCGAATCGACGACAGGGATTTATCGCGTAGAAACGGTGCAATTGCCTGTGGACGGGCGACAGAGAGAACGCGTAGGGCTTCCGGCACTTGGGACCGCGCCATTGCAATCGATACTCGTTGCAATAAACCGTGGTTAATATTCTGCATTACCTTCCAAACGCATCCACCGTTTCGCGAAAACGCGTTTCGAAACGAGAAACCGAAGACAAAGAACGTATAAAGAGCGGAAATCAAAATTCGCCATAAGTACACTATTTTTAAATAAAATATTGAAGTCCTCTAACCACGGAATAGTATGCGATTTTCTTTTTGTAATAGAGACTGAAGTGCTCATGAAAGCCTCCCCTGCATCCTTTTAGGGAGCAGAGCTTTTAAGCGTTGGGGGTTTCAAAGGCAAAGTACTCTCAGGGCTGTATCACTTAGACCGAACGATTTACGCGGCCGGGAATTTTGTTCGCGATGTCGTCATGTAAAACTCGGCGTTACGTCGAAAAGAATAATAGTCTGGTGAAATCTCGAGGAGGAAAGAGGCCACGCGACGGACGTCAGCGCGTCGTCGTCTGAACGCGTCGGGATCGTGGCTGCTGCAAGCGAGGCGCCTAAGCATCACTTTTTACCATCGCGCGCGCTGATAACGCGCCGCTAAACGATAAGGACCACAGGCTAACCCCGGGCCAATAAATGCCGGGACTTTGCGCCCGAGCGACGCACATTACCACGCGTTTCTTCCACGAATTCACGTTTCTCGCACTCGCTCTCCCCTTCGCGTCTCAAATATGAAGTGGATCTTGGACATCGCCGAGCTTCGTTACATGTTCAAATTTCGTTCGGCACCTCTGTCTCTCTCGATAATATCCTAATGAGATTCCGGTGATCGCGAGTCGGCGACGTTTCGTGAGAAGTTCCTGTGGTGATTCCTGTGAGAAATTTTCAAGGCTCGCTGTTGAACGTCGGAGACGAGCCATTGTGTCGGAGCGAAGACATTGACCTTAAATCTCGTTGGACGGTGAACTAAAATCTCGTGAACTATCGCTCGTGAAAGGAAGAGATCAGAACTATTGTTGGAAAGTCTGAGAAGATTCAGTGACTTACACACCGATCCGAGCCTAATTGTTCGACGGGCTTAAAAATATAGCGCTGTGCCGACTCGCTGCGAGACTGACTTCAAAGTATCAACGTTAAAGTATTAAAGTGACGATACCCCGAGACAGACGCTTTCAGTGTATTCTACAAATATAACCGGAAGTATTAGAACACAGTATAGGATCGGACAGTTGCTCTTCGAAATAATAAAAGATGCTGGATCGTAACGTGGTACTAGTTTTGCGCACAAGGCAGGAGAGAACGGAGAGGCGGCTGAGGCACAAGAAAGAGGCGAACCCTCCGCCGATGGAACCACCCCCGCAGCTGCTCAACAATAATTATCTCTACAGCGATCTGAACATGAACTTCAGCGAGAACGCTAAGCAGCGGACGGCCAAAACGAGAAAGGTAGGCCAACATTTTTGCTGACGAAACGTTGCATCAGATTTCTGGTCTCAACGATTAGAAATTTGTACGTATGTGTCTTTACGATAATAATTGCCCGGAGGATGAACGTGAATTATGCGAATCACGTAGGTGACATAATTGCCGCTTCCATTTGAAATATGGTTGATTTCACGGATGCTAGCGTCACTTAACGTCAAAAGTATCTGCCACTAATTAATCAACAAGTAAAATTTACAAGACTGCGGACGATGTATTACACGCGTGGCCGGTTTACACGGCTCCATCGTTCGTATTTACATAGGTAGTACTTTACGTAAGCCATGGATCGTTTATGTAAGAACAAAAACCACGGTCCATTTTACTTTCGTCTCTTATCATAATATGGAACTGGTTTAGGCATCGAGTTTATGATCGCAACAAATAGGTCGTGAATTTTTATGCGAAACCTGATTATTAAAAATTGCAACATGCATTTGATTTTTTTCTACTTTTATGTGTTTATACTTTGCCTTACGACTGCATTAAATCTACGATTATTCTATTTTTATCAAAACTTGTGTTCTCATGCTATCTGAAATTCTATTTGTAACCACCACCCTTAAGGACGTTCACCCTCTACGTTGCTCGTGGCTTGCAAGCGTCACTGTCATCATCTATCAAGCTTTAGCATTGGATGACTCTATTCTATTAGAGGATATACTGGGCACGAATTTAGCGCAACTAGTTATAAATACGATCTACATAGAAAGTTCAGTATACACCGAAATATACTAACAATTCTTAAATGTCTCAAACGACAGAATTGAAGAAATATTATAAAGTCCATTGCTGACTACAAGTAGGTAGATTTCACAGGAAGAAAGGAGCAGTGTCGTGATCTCAGGTTATTGCACTTTCTCCGACTAACTATCGTCGTGAGAGAATCTTCTTTGAACGGTACCGGAGCGAAAATAATTAGATTTCGAGGCACTTCAAAGAGGATACCGGAAAACGCTGCAACACGTTTCGTAACCAGCAACAATTTGACGTTCGTTTCCGGCTTCTCTCTCGCCTATAATTATCTACCCTTTGAAATTCTTCTTACCATCGTTGTTAATCAATCTCTAACAACAGTATTCACTCTGTGATATTCTTGTTATTAAATTATATCTTTTAAGTGGATCACAAGTCGAAGTTCTTTCAATCCTTCTTCTTTAAATAGAAAAACAGTATTCATATTATACTATTTCTTTGCACACGTGGAGTGGAAGTATTTTTCGAACACAAGAAATGAATCTGGCGAAGAATGATCTGTTAAATTTTCCAATAGAATATTTTTTCGACGAAGCGGATTAACGTTTGAAAAGTGCAGACGCGAACGCGTAGAGAAATGGACAGTGGTGTAGAATAACGACGCGAGGGACGAACTTGTAGGATGTCTTGTCAGTCAACAGCCTCAGGTATTCATGGGATTCTCCCCTTCGAAGCGACGAGGCTGCACGTCGCTCGTAATTTGGCTTACTGTCGACCTTTTACCCGAGCTTTCATCGCGGACTCTTTTTCTCTTTCCGCGAAAACCGCGAAATGACAGGCACTGTTACGCACTTACTTCATGATCGGAATTAGCCTATAATTAATTCGATCGACAACACGGAATATTACAATTTATGTAACTATGGTAACCGGTAAATGTTGTTTTTATTAAAGCTGTCTCGTTAAACGTGATCGAAGACATTAATTTCTGTTCTAATACTGGTTGCCACCTTCGCAGCGATCTGTTTGACATTATTATCTGCTGGTTACGTAAATATATTTGCCGGCACTCGTCAGATATGCAGTCAGATATTAAAAATTATATAAAAGCCTGCACAAACGAACGCGAGAAAACAATATTCCTCTCATAAAAAGATATCCACTCGATGTTTTGCATGTTTACTCGACTGAGGAGCTTTTTCATGAATCACGTGCCGTATCCCTTCGAATCACGGCCTTCCTTGCGACTTTTCCGATCGTCGTTACGTACACTACTTAATTATACATATATTCACGGCGCGTAGGAACGCATTGTTCATCCTCGTTTATGGTATTTGCGATTGCACCGTTCCTGAAACAATCTGTTCGACGGCAATGTAAGGGGGTGGCGCTCGGGATCATTTGCAACGATGATTAATTGAATTTCGAGGAATGATGCGACGGTCATTTTTCTCCCGTCGAGCAAACGAATTGGAAGACGCTTGAAATTCGTCTTGAATAAACGTGATTGTAGGTGTTCGATGTTTCGTGAGTCGAGAAACTGGATCAAAGATTTCTTTAGGTCAGGGTTCTCCACTAACAAGTCTGTTCGAGGGTTGATCGATAAACGAGGTGCGCCTTGCGAAGAATTCCTTTCCTTTTGTTGGGCTTGGCGCACAAGCGTCCATTCTTCTTAATATTTTTTACTCTCAATAGAATGAATACGTCGACGGTATAGATTTACGGCGGCCAGGTATGCCGATTTTTATGAATTACATCACATATTTACAGATCGTGTCCACGTGTAAAGGAACACTCTAATTAGAATCAGTCTGCACGGATCGTAGATAAGGGAAACGCGTTTTACTCGGGCCAATTGCGAACCGTAATTACACTGCGGCAGCTAATTATCGTCGCCAGGGACGAAACGTTTTCTTGGCTAACATAACGTGACGAATTAATGGGGCGTACGACGATCTTCATGATCTATCGATCGTTTATCCGACAGCTCGCATCCTCGTTATTCGACGATCCGAAATTGATCCAGGTCAATCATGTTCAAATCTACGATCTACTTGTTCGTAACATTTCTGCATAAATCATTAGAACTCCGTTAAGAAATGCCTGATTCCTTGGGGCATATTGCTAGTTTTCGATATGCGAACGTGTCCCTTAGCGTCGCAAAGATATTGTTACGCGACCATTATGCGTCGCAACCGGCCAGATGACTGACCTACTGATTCAGCATTTGATTGATCAACTGGTCGGCGAGAAGAACTTGCGAGAATAAGGTTTTCCATTTTTACTGTCGCCAGGCGAATGAATAATTCTGTTGCCTTTATCGCGTTCACGTGGCATTGCTCAACAACCCGTCTTCGAATTACGTTTATGTTGCTCGCAACTCTGTGCCGCGGATCGTGCGGAAAAAAATCCGGCGAGATCAAGCTGTACAAATTATCCGCACGCAGCACATAATTAGGAGTTTATCTGCGGGGCGAGATGATAGAAACTTTTTCACCGGAGGTCATTAAAACTCTTATCGTTGGCCAAACGATAAATCAATGGAGCGGTTAGAATGAAGACTAGCAATGTGGGATTACCGGAGGTCGTGCGAATTTATCGGGATCGCGGTGAAACCAGTATCTTACATAAAGCACCCCGGCGATGATGGAATTGTATGGCGACGAGCCCGTCCTTATACTGCACGACGCGCGATCATTGGGTCCCCATGAATCCGCGAATCGTCACGTATAGATCGCCGATCGATAACGTTAATTGCGCCTCGATTGAGAAAAGAGAGCCGTCTCGTACCCTTGCCTTGAGAAAATAACACGAGTTTTGCGAAATCTTTATATAATCTCGAGGTCGCGAATCGACGCTTTCAAACGCATGTGTCACCTCATTACTACTCTAAAATACTGATATAACGAGATCAAAGTTGTTGCTGGAGTTGGAAACCGTTTGATTTAGCTGAGGACGCAGTCAATGAAACTAGGATCTCGTTTTTCTCTGGAACGTGGATAAACGGCCAGTATATTAGACGTTCGACGAGTAATCGGTGCGTTCGCGCCGCGCTCGTTTTAAAGAGTGCTTTACATAAGCGTGGTGAGAGGGTACGATAGTAAATACGTGGCGCGTTCAGTAACTTATGCAACCCGCGAATTCCTCGGATTCGCAAAGATTCGTTATCTCGTTACCTCTAGATGCTCTGCTTTGCGCGATATGCTAATTCTGTTGTTTGATCAACAGACTATATCTTGCGCATCTTATTTTACAATGACTTTAGATTAATGAGATACGAAAAGGGTGGGAATCGCGATTTCAAATGCACTTGACGTGCAAAGACAACTATTATGTATAAAATAAAAATTAATCTAAAGCGATACGACAATGATGTATGTATAATTAATTTAAAGGCCATAAGTTACGTTCGTCAATTAAGATTATGAGACGGAAAAATCGCCTGTAATCGTGTTCAGACTGAAACGTCGTTAGACTTTGGACTTTATCACTGGCTCATCCCCCGTTAATTAATTACCAGCCTGTCGCGCAATTAGTGCATAAAAGTGCGAGACGTTGCCTCGCGTAACGCGAGTGCTAAACTGACACTCTTCAGAATTACACGAATTATCTCGCTATTAAATTACAAGACTGTTGAGAGTTGATGATTTTCCTATATGACGATGTAACAATTAATATTTGTACGGCCTTCGAACAACAGATAAAGATGCTAATATTTACCAACTACTAAAGATTACGTACACATTCCTATGCACTCGAGAGAAAACTGTGTTTGTTTCGCATCAAGGATTGAAACCTTAAACAAGTATCATTGTTACAAGAACTACGTACGTGAAGTACCTATGGCAAAACTATTTTTAGTCCTCGGATATCGAGTTTAGTCAACAGTCGATCACTAGATCCAAAGATATTAGTCGATCGATCAGCTGACTCATATTCTCATCTATGCAAACTCCACACACGTGCTATAAAATTCGTTTCCCGACTTCCCTCTATAAAAATCGTTTACCGATCTCTCAATCGACCCTATTTCATTCTTAGGCTTCGATCCCGCAAGAGTAACCACGGAATTGCTAATCCTTTATCTCGATAATCTCGCGTAATCTGAAAATCTCATCTTGAGTAATCGCGGCGGCGGCGGCGGCGGCGGCGGCCGAAACATCCAACTTCGCACGTGAACCGTTTACGTAACGCGCTAGTTGCTCGCCGAGGTGGAGCCGAAGGGAACAGCAGCGCGTAGAAAACGGGGGGACGATAGTTGCATGACGAGGCCTTGCGGCTCACCGCGCACCGGCTCCGAGTCCAAGGCACTCGTGTTACGCCTACGTTGTTGTCACCGCAGCGTGCATCCGTCGTCCGGCCAGGGTATACCTACGCCGAGAAACCGCGGAAAACTCGTCGGGCTCGTGAACCAGGTGGAGGGGCACCGTCACGCTCCTCCCTGTTGTTATGCACGCGTTCCCTTTTCGGCATTTTTCCGCGCGCTGCTCTTAGTCCCGTACCATCGTCCGCGACCGCCGGTCTCCCGAGCTCGTCCTCGTTTTTTTATCCTTTTCCTCCAGTTTTTTTTTTCGTTTCTAAGTGGCGGCACGCGTATGGTGTCCGATCCGACGGTCGAATATAATTGTAAGGTTTCCAAGAGTGAGCCGTCGGAGAGGTTGCGTCCTCCCGATCGAAATTCATCGACGTTTCATTGAAATTATCTCGAACACGTTCGAGCGATTAGAACTGACTTCGCGTACTGTTCTTGTTTCCCATTTTTGAATCTGGTAAATCGTCGCTTGAAATCAGCCAACCACGAGCCAACGAACTACCGCGAGATGTCAAAGACCGCGAGTCCATCTGAGACAGCGACCACGAATCGCGCGCGTCCCAGGGTTCTCCATTTCACGAGCTAGCCGCCGAGATCTCGAGTGGTCCAGCCGCGGAAGGCGTTTCCATTCGTCTAGCCCACCCGTCGATCACCGAGGGAAATTACTACGAGAATAAGAGTAAAAAGACCGAGAGAGACCGAGAGAGAAAGAGAGAGAGAGAGAGAGAGAGTGGGAGAGCACGCGTCGGATTATCCGCGGCCGGGCTGTGATCGGACCTAGAAAGACGGCTGTTCTAAGGTTTCCGCGTCGGCCGTAGGAAGCCAGCCCGTGGACAACTGTCCGCCAGAGCGAGACACACGAAAGCGACGACGCGCGAGGATCGTGCCCGAAACAGCTGCGAGAGACAAAAGGTACGAGAGAGCGGCTCTCCTGTCCTCTCGCTGAGCCGTCCGCGCGAGGGATGGATCGGAACGAGAGCGCAAACGAGGGCGGAAGCTCGCCGGACACGGTGATCGCTCGGTCCTCGTCCGAGGAGGACCGGAACAAGTACGCGTGCACCACTTCCGGCGAATACGCGACCGTCGGCGGCAGCAGCTCCAGCCTGGACACTGTCACCGGCGCCGGGACCGCCGCCGGCGACAAGAAGAAGGGCAGATTCGGCGCGCTGAAGCAAAGCTTCCGGAAAGAGGGCGGACTGTTCAAAATCCGGAAGAAGAGCAAGCCAGTGGAGGAGACGGCCGTCGAGGCCGAGCCGGACGTCGACGAAAAAGGTTCTTTCGATGAGGGTGCGGTGGTGGGTGGTCACGTGTGCGAAACCGGTGATAGGGTTCGTAATCGCGTCTGTCGTTTCATCGGATGCGGTTCTCTCAATTGTTTCGACCGAGTGCTCGATTCGTACCGTCGAGGCTCCTCTTCTGATGAATGGATTCTTTGAAACGTTAATTGGCATCAATTTCTCGGTATCTCGGATTCTATCGTTAGTCGACGGATTTACGTGCTCGACTCTTTTTCCAGTGAACTCGTTCGTTTTTCACTCTTCGTTCTATGCCACATCATGTCCATTAGAGTTTGTCCGAATCATCGAGACGCGAAGTCATTAGTAATAAGTAGCGGTCCATCCTCGCCACCACCGAACGAGCCAGTAGGGCTGTTAAACAAAAAAGCTCTCTGAGACCTCTCTCCCGTGACAGAAGCGGGTCGGAAGCGGAGCCCGGAGGAGGAGGATCGCAAGGACGGTGGCTCGCCGTCGACCTTGAAGAAGAAGAAAAAGACTCACTCGCTGGTGCGCAAGCTGAGCCTGAACAAATTTCGCCTGTCGGCCGAGCAGGAGCAGCGGCACACGCCCGAGGGTGGCGACAGCAGCCGATCGCAGAGCCAATCGTCGCAGGAATCGCCCAGCCTGTCGGACAGTCCGTCTAGGATCGCGAGAAAAAAGGGGCAGGAGGTGATCGAGAGGCTCGGCCATCGCGAAGCACCGGCCGCCGATGCACAGCGACGCGACGCCCCGCCGATCGGATTAGACGCCGAGAAGGGGGAGGCAAGGAAACCGGAGAAACCGGTGAGCACCGTGACCGTAGTGCAACGCAGGTCGCCGTCGTTGACCATCAGGAGCTTTCCCAAGACCAAGCACGGTGAGCGAGCCCTCTCTCTCTCTCTCTCTCTCTCACTCACTCTTTGACGCTCTCTTCTGCACCCTCGATTTGGTTTTGGTCCACTCACTTTGGCTATGGTTGGGTCTGATAGCCTGTGCACTTCTTCCCTTATTATCAGTGGCTAGATCGGTCCCTTACTTTCTCGAAGGAGGCGTATACTTAACACTGAGAGATACTGGCAATTTTTGTATCTTTTTTTAATACTTCATCAGAGCTGATTAGTATTGTACCTGTTAACCCAGTACTTAGTCGCACCGCGTACTAACCTAGCTACCTACCTTCAAAGATGCCATCGACTCGAAACACCACCGCGTCATCATCATCATCATCACCATCGTCATAACCATCATCATCATCCCCCCGAACTCGCATGAACCTGGTGTCTGCGTGCGCAGATTCCGAACCCGGGGAGAGTTCATCGGCGTCGGAAGTTCGTTGCAGTTCGACGCTTCCCTACGCGATTTCGAAATGGCCCGAACAGAAGAACGAACCTAAGAAAACGAAGTTGAACGTGAAGTCGGAGTCCGAGTCGAGCGTGCCGAAGTCCTCGCCGCACGAGGTCAGGCGGAAGTTGTCGTGTCTGGAGGAGAAGCGAGCGATTTTTCAGCGCCGCTTGTTCGATACCACTCGCGATTCCGAGGGGACGGTGATCGCGGTCACCGTAGACGACGAGGACAAACCGAAGGAAGAAACGAAACGGGAGCCGACCGTCAGGAAGAAGGCTAGACACATCAGCGTTAAGAAGTTCGACACGTTCTCGACGTTCGAAGGGACCTTCGACGAGGAGACCGGCGTCGGTTACTTGGCGGGCATCGAAGAGGACTACACCGAGAGTTACGACAGACAGAACGAGAACTACGCGGCTACCATGGGGCCCATGATGGGCGAAACCTCAGAAAGGAAGACGACTGTCGTCAGTCAGGACAGCATGGTGAGGAGCACTCGCCAGAATTATTTTCATTTGTCGATCGATCTTCGACGACGACTTCTGAGTCGTTGCTCTTCTCCGTCTGACCGATTCGAGTACGCGTGGTAGACTTGTACTACTTGTCGCGGACTAGTCAGGCTGTACTACTTATTCTACCTCGTTCTGGCTCACCCTATATGCCTGCAATATTCCGTGCAACGATCTCCAAAATCGTTTAAGCTACAAACACGTAAATTAATCGAAGATATTGTATCATCTTTTTATAACAAATTCTCCACGTTAAAAGTCTGTATGACGGAGTAAAAGAAATTCTACACCTATCGTTTTTCCAAACGCGTACTTTGCATAATCTGGTTTCTCTTTCCCGATATCGACACTCGCCTCAATTTCAAAACACGTTTCTCGATCTCTATTCGCCGGGAACGCTGCACCGTGTAACTCTATGATGCAGAAATCGTGACGCGGACGCGTTCTGCGGTCCCGGTTTGCGGTCCGACGCGGCGCGAGTCTCCCACCGCCTTTTGTCTCGTGTGCTTCTCACCCCTGGCGAGACGACACTCTCAGATTACGTGGTTTATCTGCATGCCGTCCCCCTATCTCGGTTTACTCGGCTACCGAGAACCCTAATTGGAATGCACCTCCGTTTCTGAGAGGAAAATCTAGACGAATTTCCTCTTAAACGACAGAACGATTTCCAGACGGAGAAGTTCTTCATTCGTAATTAAGAATTTCAAAGATTCAAGTCTGTTAGGGCAATAAAATGTGACTAGTCGAAGTCGTACTTGTATAACACACAATCTTCGTGAACTAAATAAGTACCTAAGGGTCGAAGGGTGTACGTGAGTAAGATCACGTCGGAAGATCGTTAGAAATTTTCCAGAGACCTCACTATCGTTACTCAGGCAGATATTATAAAATATGGAAAGTTAGCATGTTCTACAGATATTCTTATTATTTTATTCAGAGATAATACTTGTGTATCTTCTGTTTATACATTTTATCACCTGTAATCTAGCACTGCAATTTTGCCAAGAAACATATCAGATAAGGAAACTGACATAAGTAATGTGTGACAGCGATGAACAAATTGTTAACGAACTATCAAGGGGCAGTGTGGCTGGAATTAAATACGACCACCGTAAAACAGCGTTATGGGCTCTACTTTTACAGCATACTATGGTTACCGCCGCGTTTATGGTTACTCTGCGGTGTTTTCCATGGATTATCCTCGCGTGTGACCGTGCGTAACGCGGATCGTATTTCTTATCGTTGGTTTATCAGTAGACTGCGAATTCGCTCGTAAAGAATGCGTCTAAAGTGCAGAACATCAAAAGTGTGCACATTACTATTTTTAAAAAATGACAGAGATTTCACTTCTTAAATTGATGTCGTGAAAATTGTGCATAAAAATCTGTAATCTGTTTATCAGAATGGCAATCGTCATTTTATAAACGTAATTACATACGTTCCCATATGTCGGCTTAAGAACCTCGTAAATGATGTTTGAACTTTACATATCGCGTCCATCGGTACGTCGCCATGTCGGTGTGACTGGTCTTAAGATTCGATTGTCTGTCTCGGATTGAGCGCCCGGCTGAATCATTTGAGTTTAGCTCGCGGACCAGACCGGAACGTCGGACGAACGCCCCGCTAGACTGTTCTATTATTGTTGTGCACGTGACTCGAGAGACAGCATGGAAGTCGATCAGAAAATCTGGAGGAACTTTCCAGCTTTGTATAGTAATATTTCCAATTTCCAAAAGAAAGTGAACGAGAAAAAGTGGACACTGTGGCGGGTTGGTTTCTTAATTTTCCGTGACGTCTTTAAGTTATCATCGATCGGAGCGATTTCTCGTTTGATAAAATTGAATAGTGTAACATGGCTATTGATTCGTAAAATTAATTGAATCTTTCCGAATCAGGTCAAATTATATAACGCCTTTCGAGCGATTATTACATCACCAAAACAGTAATTATCAAATTGCTGTAATGATTTACTGGTTCCAGTACGTTTATACCGCGATAACCAAAAGTTTTCGTTTCACCCCGCGGCTCGATAAGATAACCAAAATCGTTTGCATGAGAATACACGAACAGAATTTTGGCCGATGGTCCATCAATCAGCGAACCGTAGGAATTCCAATGAGGAAAAAGATTGAACTCGTTAATTCTATCTTAATTTACGATAATTACAAATCAGCCGTTAAGAGACTCAACAATACAATTGCATAATAGAGATAAGAACCGTTATTTGTTTCAGTGGCAGACGGAAAATAATAGGAACGTCCGAGATAGCTATTGCTTATTATAGTCTGCCCTGAATAATTTGTTTTGGTCGCTATATTACCACGCGATAATTTAATGACTCGCTAATTGAATAATTGCATCCGAAAGTCTAAATACTATCGATTTATACTAATTGTCCTACGCCGAGAAAGGAATTCTTTCAGTCGCAAAGATATTCTTATCGCGATGATTCTATGCTAAGCAGAATTAGACCGGGGATACCTATTACAATAATCCGTTGAATATTGATACGAACGTAAATAGAAATTGGAATTAATCGGATGACAATCCGTTTATACCCACAGTCGTCACAGAACAACGCGCCTAATGCCGGAGTAGGCGAGAAACGTGAGCACCTGTACAAAATTCTGGTGATCGGGGAACTGGGAGCCGGGAAGACGTCTATCATCAAGAGATACGTCCACCAGTTCTTCTCGCAGCATTACCGTGCGACCATTGGCGTCGACTTCGCGTTGAAAGTATTGAACTGGGATCCGCACACCATAATAAGGCTGCAGCTATGGGACATCGCTGGTAAGTCTTCGTTTCGAAATTCTTGGCACATCTCCTTTTGATTTATTTATTAACAGTACCGTCGCGATTACGTGCATAAATTTAATAAAAATGGTGGAATATGTTTAGGTCAAGAGAGGTTTGGGAACATGACGAGAGTCTACTACAAGGAAGCGGTAGGTGCGTTCATAGTGTTCGACGTGACGAGGAGCGCGACCCTCGACGCGGTGGTGAAGTGGAAACAGGATTTGGACTCGAAGGTCCAACTTCCTGACGGCTCGCCGATTCCTTGCGTGCTCCTGGCGAACAAGTGCGACCAACAGAAGGAGGGCGTCGTGAATTCGCCTACGAAGATGGACGAGTACTGCAAGGAAAAGAATTTCTCCGGCTGGTTCGAGACCTCGGCTAAAGAGAACATCAACATCGAGGAGGCCGCACGATTCCTCGTCAATAAAGTGAGTACCGAATCCCCGGACAGATTCGCAATCGATATCTTGTTCAATAATAAATGTGACGAGAGACGTGAGAGGTTTGAATCGCTTTTCACTGAATTTGTGCGAACAGCAGATAATTGGATTGGCATAACGCGAGATGTAGTAATTAATATTGCGATAGATACGAAAATACGCAGCGAAGTTAGCTGTTTGTAATGAAGTACCGTTCACCGCAAACCGAGTTCTAGCTGAGTAATTAGATTACAGTAATCAATATTTACTTCGTCGCTTCGCGAGTAATAGATTGTGCTAATCAATACTTTCTTGAGCTACGCACAAGTTATTTACGGCATATCGTATTGCCCTCGCGTACAAAGTTTCCAATTCTCTGATATAAACGAAAACGCGAATGAACGAATGTACAATCTTTCAATGATTGTAAGTTATTTATAGACTGCCGGTTTTCACGCAGAAAAACATGTTCGTGGTATCAGTATGAGAAACGTGTTTCAAATTGTCATTCAAACTCTGACGCTCTAAATAGTCACGCCCATTACACTAATTACTTGTAATGAATATTTTTTGTCGTTTCAGATACTTCAGAACGATCAGTTGATGAAAGGAAACGGCGCCCAGGACCAGGCGGACGGCGAGCGTTTCGCGTTGAATCAATCGCCGACTAACTCAAAGAAATCGTGTTCCTGCTGACGAATCGGTAACCCACCGATAGTAAGATCGTCCGGTCCGTTATCGCCGCATCACCGTGCATCCGTCGGTGCCATGACAGGAATGCCCCGTTCCTCCGACGGGCCGATAGTCGTCGGATCTCGTCTCGATGACACAAACGTTCACCGTTCGAAGCCAACCTTCCCGATCGACGCTTTCCGAGCTCTTAGAAATTCGAACTACTTCTCGAAAGTTGTAACGATTTAAAACCGAGTTACGACGAATTCTGACTCTACGTTCGCCAGTGATTGAGAGCGTCGTTATACACTGCACTTCATCTCTGTACATACACACGCGTTTGTAAGTTATAGGATGGCAACGCTGGCGAAGATGTTCTCGTTCAGAGAAGGTTGCTTCGATAAATGAAACAAACCGAGACCGGGCCATTCCAACAAATCAATTCCAGAAATAGAATTCTACGTTCCATTATTGCTGTACAGTATTGAACTTGAAGGTTTTGTAGCTGCGAACGACGGGACTAGGGAGTGATACAGTCGATATTATTATTTGGTCTGGGAGCAAAGCTTCGAGGGGTGGAGAGAGAGAGAGAGCGCGTCAAATATTTTACAAGAAAGATTCTATATATCGTTTCCTTCTTTATTTCTCGTTTCCACCCCTCAATCACGAAAGACTAACAAACGAACCATCTTCGCATTCCAGTAATTTTTATATCAACTCTAACTGTTAAGTTCTCACCGTCATTTTGATTAAACGACAACGTAGGGCTCTTACATAACGAATTAACTTTCTGATCGAGTTCATAGACTTAAAGACTAACGATCAAGGGTTCGACAAGAGGATCCTATCCTTTTTCTAAACGTACTATGGAAGCATTAACACGGCCGTGACTTACTCGAATCGAGAGGATAACAGACAGCCGATCGGCTATTACGACAAATCTAGCTTTTATGTAATCGTGCACCAACGAATTCAGAGATCCGTCGAGGGACCGGTTGGACGTCGCGACCGGTTTCAAGGAAACAATTCCTCTTTTCTAACGAGCTGTAAAGTAGAACATTTTTATACGAATCATTGAGAAAATCGTCCACGAGAGGCGGAGAATAAAATCGAGCGTCCCTGCGTTTTTCAAACGGATACACTTTGTTCATACGTATACAAATTGTATTTATATGTATAAGAAAGTATGTTATATATAGTAAACGTATAATTTATAGTAAAGACGTTGAGATTCACTAGAACGTTTCTGTTTCGACTCAATGTTGACCTCAGCCTCCTCAGGTTAGTAATTAATTCCCCGTTACTAATTATCGACCGATGCATTCGATCGAAAATCTATCGCAACCTTTTCCACGTAATTACATTCAGGTGAAACAGGACGCGAACGTCCTTATACAATTCTGCGTCATAAAGTAAGTACCTACCACGGAATTCACTTTCACTTCGTGCAGGGCTGATGCAATTGTAAAATCTTCCACTGCTATACTTGTCAATTCGATCCTAGCCAGTCCCGCTACCATCGCTCGATTTAAACATCGTTGCGCACAATTTTTCTAAAGAGTTCTAAATTCTCTCGACGAAATTCGCCCTAACTGATAAGTCCCACGATTTTTCATTGCACGACGATGCAATTTGATCGTTCCAAGAAAAATAAGCGTCGCATTTTTTTAGTCGTAGATTATCGATAAGGGAATTGAACGAGGTTCACTATTGTAATTCATTTTAGACGTATGACGAAAACTCCTGAGAATATCTACGTGCATCACCTTGGCCGACAAGGATTCGCGTTCGTTCAGGGTTGTTTCCCGTTAGCTTCGAACAACAAATCTTTCACTCGGCTCGCGTGTGCCTTCGGCCATTCATTCGCGATCTCATAGTCATCGCGCGTGTAATCGCCGTTGCGTAAGTGACACTCGTATCCTTTTTTGTACGATACGTTCTCATACCCGTCCCTCGAACTTGCCATAATAACTCAGACTTACGAAGAAACGATTCCAATTTTTTATAAATGGATTATGCAATAAGTATTGATCAAGTAATTAACTAGCCTAACAGTTATTCTAATTAATTTAAGGTATCTCACTGTAATTAGCGATAAGGAAACGATGTACGATGTTACATATTTTAATAAATTATTTAGCGTTGTTAAGAAGACGACCATTTTATTTCCAATTCGACTTTTTAGGCACACCATGAGAATCACTATGATCCGGTCTTGATTACGAGTACACGCTCAGCGTTTTCTGTACCGTTTAAAAGAATTGTATAGGAAATGATGAAACCATATTTCATTTTATCGGAATTTCATTCGGATGCGATATCCTTCCGCCGTTCCATCATATTTTATACTCGCTAATTAACACGAGCTCTCTACTTTTCCTTCGCCGCAAGTTTTATTTTTCATACGAATCCGTGATGTAACTCGTAGCACTGGAGGTATGTCCGTTGCCTTATCGTTGCCTTCCAGATATGAAGCCATTCTTCGAATCAAGAAGTCAATAAACAAGCCGACTAAACTTCATAATGAAACACAGATTGTTCTGTTTATCAAGAAAATTAGAGGATCAAACTAGCCGTCGCAGGATGAAATTTAATCTGTCCGGAATATATACGAAATCAGAGTGAGAATGAAATTACGCGCAGCTTCCCGAAATCCCTTAAATGCTTCATTATCTGCTGTGTCCACAGAAAAGTATTATTTATAATTCGGAGAAGTGCAGAAGTTATCTCGTTAGATAACAGAGATAAACGGCGAAGAAGCAGACTCCTGCTCCTGAAACTCGTTTAGAATTTTACCGGGTCTCGCGCAGGAACGGCAAAATGTTAACTACGAACTCGGAAAACCCGGAGACGACGCTCGTCTGGAATAATTTGACAGTCGCTTTGCGTGAAAAACGAAACTCTTTGCAAATTGTTTGGAGGAAGTTTAGGAGAAGACGCTTCCAGGAGGCTCGGACCATTTTAAATGCAGGTGAAATGTAAAAACAATGTTCCCTCTGAGGATTCAGATCTACATATTTGCAATTACGATTTGCCTCTGAATTATAGTGTCTGGCCGTGCCGTGACGGGAAATTTGATCGCCATAATGGGACCCAGGTATAATTGCGAATGAAAATTATTTTTACACGAGATATAAAAATACATCAATATTATAGCGGTGCTGGGAAGACAACCCTTTTGGCAATTCTAGCTGGTAAACTGGAACCAACGATCGGATCAGTAGCGATAAATGGTCAAATCGTTTCACGAGACACTCTTTCCGAAGTATCTAGCTACATGCCCCAATTCGATGCGTTGCCAATGTCGCTCACTGTACAGGAGCATTTGCTGTTTATGGTATTTAATTATTTCAGTAACAATAATCGCAATTGGTAACAAATAAATCGATTTACGTTTAGTACGCACTGAAAACGGAGTTGAATAAAATGCAAAGGAAATATTCGTCAATTGAATTACTGACAGAACTGAGCCTCATCGATTGCAAAGATCTGTTAATATCAAATTTATCCGGCGGACAGAGGAAACGACTCTCGTTGGCCAGCGAGCTGGTCACTAAACCCAGGATAATCTACTTGGACGAGCCGACGACTGGTGAGGAACGCGATCTCAGAATTCACGTAAAAGGTTCACGTCTCTATACGTACAACGTATTGTGAAGGCTTGGACACGTTTTCCGCGATGCAAGTAGTTCAAACGCTGAGGCTCGTGAGCTTGGAATCAGTAGTCGTTTGCACTATTCACCAGCCGGGAATGGACATATACAATCTCTTCACTCACGTGTTATTGCTATCTGCTGGGAGAGTAGGATACTTTGGAACTCGAATGGATGCTACAAATTTCTTCCACAGGTAGCTTCTATTCAGAAATTTTCTCATAATAGATAAAGAAAAATGTTTTTCCATAAATAACGAAGTCACGTTTAAAAAAAATCTCTTCAAGTCCAATAAATATAGTTTAGGACACGAATGCCCAGTTGGTTACGACGAATCGGAGTACTACATAAAGCTCTTGTCTCCGCGAAAGCTCGAAAGCTGGGACAGCGAGACCGAGAAACTTATCGATAAAATATGTGAAGCATTCTCGCGCTCTCCTCCCTCGAGAATTCCGGAGACCGCGAACAGCGTAGTGCTCGAAATCGAACCACGAAGGTAATAACTAGAAATCTCTGAAAATCTGTTAAGAAATAGAGATCTATAATTTACAGAGAAGCCGGACGCGTGACGCAGTTCCTCTGGTTAACGTGGAGAATTTGGATTGTGAACAGAAGAACGATCTGCGACGACTGGATCTCGTGGCTCTCTTATTTCGTAAGTTGAACCAAGTATCAATAATTTTTTCTAAGGTATTCCGAACACGATATTAAATATCGATCGACGAAAAGCGTTCTCCGGTTTTTCCTCGGTAAGAATTACAGAATGCAATTTAATGAAGGAAAAAGGAAAGGGAGAAACTGTAATTGAAATGAATCGCAGCTCTCCATAGCGGCGGTGGCCACTTTTTACACGGGAATTAATCCGCGGACGCAGGAGGGTGTGCAAAACGCGAGGGGCGCGTTGTATATGATGAGCTCTGAAATTTCGTTCACGGTCGCCTATTCCGTGATTTACGAATTTCCCGGCCACCTTACGATTTATCTGCGGGAGCGGGCCGTTTACAGTTCCGGGCCCTATTACATTGCCACCTTCCTCGGACTGGTAACAATCAATTTTCCATTACGCACTTCTGGTACGCTTCGACCAGATCATAGATTTACGAGAAAATCAAACTATCAAAAGCTAAATGCGTGTTTTAACGGTAAACTGATAAAAAATCTGCGCTGTATGAAAATGTTATATCTCCTACAGAATTCAATACTAATTGCAAAGAGTTTTGCAGATACCAAAGGCCACCCTGAAGGCAGCG